>CAUYRH010086568.1:0-10229 GCA_963574655.1 Perodicticus potto | reverse complement strand
CCTTCCTCAGGGTGTCCAGAAGCCTCACGCTGTCTCCCTGTGTCCCCAAGGGGAAGTTCCTGGGCAGATCCCGCCTGCCAGAGATGCCTGAAGTCCTCTCTCCCCAGTCTCACCGTGCCCAGCCGCAAGGAAGCTGTTACTGGGCTGCCATCTTGCTCCACCCTCAAGGCATCTATATCTTAACTAGTGGTCAAGATAAAGACCAGGCATTCTGACCTAACTGCTTTTTAGGAAGAGAGTAATATGTTTTCAAAAATATTTAGCTTTACTCTGCTTTTTTTAAAAAAGGATTTGAGGTAAAATTCTAAATTGTAGGCTGTATTTAAGCATGAGGGAACTCATAAATTATGTTTCATAGATGTGGAACTTCTTGACATATAGTATAGGTGATTGGTCACAATGAGTGAGTTATTAGCTTGGGCATGCCATCTTTCAGAAGACACTGGGAGAGTTCAGGCAGCATTACCTTATGAACATGTAGCGTGTGATTTGTAGAATAAATAGGTTAAAGATCTTTTTAATTTATATGAAAACAACCATCTAGGTTCCCTGAATCCCATTTCCCTTGATTATTTTTTAAAACCTACTCCCAGTGCTGGATAGCACACAGTTAACTTACTAGTTCTTAAGCACTGGTTCCCAGAATCACTTGATGACTTTTTTATAAAAAATTGCACATTTCTCAGCTTCAAGACAATCCTACAGAATCAGAGTCTGTGGAAGGCTCTTCATTTGAATGAAAGAAATGAAGTGAAAGTTCTTCATTTTTCTTGGTCACTGATGTTGGGGTAGTTTTAGAAGGACTAACAAATTTGGTGGCCTTCCTCCGTATCTCCTTTCTTTTCTAAAAAAAGCAGCAGGTAGGATTTCCTGGTGGGATGAAAGCATTATTTTGAAATTACTAATTCATCGATGTTTGCAACAGATCACTTAGTAGAGGGAAGGAGCAGGAATGGAGGTAGATAAAAGGAAGGATGCCATATAGTTCATCCTGATTGTGTACCTGCTATGTTTCTGCAGCATCGGGCCCTAATGGACGAGCTAAATCGCAGCAAGAAGGACTTTGAAGCAATCATTCAAGCCAAGAACAAAGAATTGGAGCAGACCAAGGTACTGGAAGGAAGATGGAGGTTTAGAGTTGGTTAGTACATGCAACTCGGCATTTTTAACAGTGCAAGGGTTGCTATGGTGAAGAGAGAAATTATGGCTGCTCCTTGCCTCAGGGGAAATAATCTATAAAATTATTCAAGGCTGTAGACGATTTAGCCTGTAAGACAATATCTTTTCCTTACTTTATTCAGAAACCAAATGCTGGGAATAAGGCACGTGTACTCTGTATTCTAGTCCTTTGCATATGGTAGATGCTCTTTTTTTTTTTTTTTTTTTTTTTTTTGCAGTCTTTGGCTGAGGCTGGGTTTGAATCTGCCACCTCCGGCATATGGGCTGGCGCCCCACTCCTTTGAGCCATAGGCGCTGCCCGATGGATGCTTTTTCAGGGTGTGTCACACTGGTACAGACTAAGGAGTATTGTAGTCAAAATAAAAAATAGTTCCTCCTGATGTGTTCATCTATATTTCTTTCTTTTTCAAATCAATAGAATTCTTAAATTCAGTGATAAAAACTTGAATGCCCACCAGGGCCAGATTGGTAATAAAAGTGAGTGAAGTGGGTTGGCTGTGAGAAAGTAGTAGAGTCCTTCCTCTGTGGTCTCAGACCTGGTTCCTGGCAACATGGCAAAACACACCAAGTAGGGCGGGTTCATCTGAAAATAAGGGGCCCATTATGGTGCCTCTCTCCAGAAAATGGTGAAGAAAATTGAAATCAGCCAGCATGCCAAGTACTTGCTTTTTCTATGGCAAAGCCAAGATGAAGAGACAGATCTGTGGGGATCTGGCAGTGTAGTTCCTGCATGAAAATACTAGTAGGTGGCGCCTGGACCTACAACACCACTTCTGCTGTCACGGTAAAGTCCACCATCAGAAAACTGAAGGAATTGAAAGACCAATTGATGAAGCTCCACCTTTTTTAGATGTCACTAGCCTATGAGAAATGGGTTAATTTATGTAAAGAGAAAGAAAACAGAAAGTAGAAAACTATGAGGACTGGCTCACTGGATTGGGGAGGAGGCAATATTCTCTACTCAGCCAGTTGTTGCCATGCAGAAATGTAGGCCCAGTGTCATTAGATCATCTTGATTTTTCCACAAGAAATGGAAATGCTGCTACCCAATTTTCTTTTTTTTCCCTTTTTTTTTGTTTTGAGACAGTCTCAGTCTGTTGCCCATGATAAAGTGCTATAGTGTCAGCCTTGCTCACAGTAACCTCAAGTGATCTTTCTGTCTTAGCCTCCCAAGTAGCTGGGACTAGAGATGCCCACCACAATACCCAGCTAATTTTCCTATTTTTAGTAGAGATGGGATCTCACTCTTTCTCAGGCTGATCTCAAACTCCTGAGCGCAAGGGATCCTCCCATCTCAGCCTCCCAGATTGCTAGGATTACAGGAGTGAGCCACTATGCCTGGCCTGTTTTCAAACACTGGCACCAAGTTCAGTTTGTATATATTTGTAAATACCTTGAAGGCAAAGTAAATCAGTCTATAGGCTAGTTGTAATGAACAGGCCACCCAAAGTTTGCAGCCTAAGTCTGACTTCCTCTTCTTACCCTGTTCCATGTATCTATAGCTGAATACAGAAAGGAAGAGACTTTCTTTTTAGTTGGTTTGATATCCTTATGTGCTATTTATTATTTTATTTATTTATTTATTGAGAGAGTGTCTTACTCTGTTGCCCCAGGCTAGAGTGCCGGGGCATCACAGCTCATAGCAGCCTCAAACTCCTGGGCAGTGCAGTGGCTCATGCTTGTGATACTAGCACTCTGGGAGGATGAGGTTGGTGGATTGCTTGAGCTCAGGAGTTCAAAACCAACCTGAGCAAGAGTGAGACCCTGTCTCTATTAAAAATAGAAAAACTAGCCAAGCATCATGACAGGCTCCTGTAGTCTCAGCTGCCTGGGAGGCTGAGGCAAGAGGATCGCTTGAACCCAAGAGTTTGAGGTTGCTGTGAGCCATGATGCCACTGCACTCTACCCAGGGCATCAGAGGGAGACTCTGTCTCAAAAATAAAAACTCCAGGGCTCAAGCAATCCTCTTAACCTCAATCTTCCTATAGCTGGGACCACAGGCACCCGCCACAATGCCCCACTAATTTTTTTTAGTTTTTGTTTTTAGTAGAGATGGGGTCTTATTCTTGCTCAAGCTGGTCTCAAACTCCTGAGCTCAAACAATTCACCCACCTCAGTCTCCTAGAGTGCTAGGGTTGCAGGCATGAGCCACTGCACCTTGCCCCTTATCTAAATCACATAGTACCTTCTCCAACATTCAAGAAACTACCACACCTTTTGAAATCCAGTGACTCATAAGGTTTCAGGGAACTTGACTCTAGTTAGAAGTGGATTTAGACCTTCTTCGCTGCCCTAAGCTGTCTGACAGTCTTTTTTTTTTTAAAGTAGAAAAGAAAAAATGAAAAATGAGCCAGCTACTCAAATATACCCCAAATGGCTTTTCCTTTCCCTGTTAGAGGCTCTTGATGCTTTCTGTTTGGGGAATAAGGTACTAAAATGTCTGCTTCATGAGAGCACACCTAGATTTTTCTCTAAAAAGTATGTCCCTAAGCAGGTCCGACCTTTTGGGGAAGGCATGAGGAAATTGCTCACTGCAGACCTCAACCTGCAGGAGTGGGAAATGGCAAGCATTGTAGGGCATGGAGCCTAAAGGTACTTCAAGAGGCTGTCTTTATTCTAGAAGAGGCAGCTATGAAGAACATGGGGACCTTATTCAAACTTCCTGCTTCTCTGGACTGTTCTTTTTTTTTTTTTTTTTTTTAATCCAGTGAAGTTTTAGTTATTTGGGATGATTTGATATCACCTCTGAACTGCAGCTTGCTATTGAATACTTACTGTCCTATCTCATCTTGGGTGGTTGGTGAGGTTAAGTATGCCACCCTGTTTTTTCTCATTTGGCTAATTTTGGGGAAGGAGATGGGCTTATAATGCAAATACTGAAAAAAATGGTGGTTTAGTCCATTTGGGCTGCTGTAAGAAAATACCAAAAACTGGATAGCTTATAAACAATGGAAGTTTATTTCTCACAGTTCTAGAGGCTGGGAAATCTGAGAACAAGGTGCTGGCAGATTAGGTATCTGATGAGGGCTGTCTTCTGGTTCATAGACATTTTCTCCTATGAACGGTGAAACGGGCAGACAAGCTCCTTCAGGCTCCTTTTATAAGATCATTAACCCTATTAGCAAGAGAGCTCTCATGACCTAGATACCTCCCAAAGTCCTTACCTCTTAATACTGTCACTTTGGGGAATGATTAAGTTTCAACATAAGAATTTTTCGTGAACACATTCAGACCATAGCAAGTGGGGAGAGGTAAGAGAGGAAGTTAGCACCGTGTTTTAGAAAGCAATTCTTGGGCCAGGTATAGTGGCTCACACCTGTAATCCTAGCACTGTGGGAGGCTGAGGTAAGTGGATTGCCTGAGCTCACAGATGTGAGACTAGCCTGAGCAAGTATGAGACTCCGGGCATTGTGGTGGGCTCTTGTAGTCCTAGCTACTTGGAAGGCTGAGACAGGAGAACCACTGGAGCCTGAGAGTCTGAGGTTGCTGTAGCTATTATGCCATAGCACTCTACCAAGGTTGACAAAAATGAGATTCTGTCTCAAAAAAACAAAAAACAGAAAGCAATTCTTGAGAAATAGTAATCCTTAGGGAAATTTTATTCTCATGTTGCTATGCTACAATGAATCATTAATTAAGACTTCTTCTGAATCCTATTCCAGACAGTTAACCCTTTTCCCTGTCCTATTTTGCATTCTAGTTGGTTCTCTCAGAATAACATGTGGGGCTGTGTCTTTGCAGGAAGAGAAGGAGAAGGTGCAAGCACAGAAGGAAGAAGTTCTTAGCCACATGACTGATGTGTTAGAGAATGAGCTCCAGTGTATTATTTGCTCAGAATACTTCATTGAGGTAATAAGAGATTTTTCTTCCAAGACCTTCTAGCTGTTTGATTTCAAAGTAACCTCTAGAGATGGCCACTTCTCATTTGTTTTTGTAATCTGCTGTCCTCTTCTGTATTTTATCTGTTCTTAAATATTTGGTGTAATTAACATTTTTACCTGCAATAAAGCCTTTATGTCTTTATTGTTGGGGAAAAACAGGACCACATGGCATTAGATTTTTGAAGTATCAGAATAGAACTGCTTAGTAAAGCTGTTCTTTCTTCACTGTGAATGGGCACAATGCTGAGACTACGCTTGTAGTGCATCCTTTTAAGCAGGGTGGTAAATGTCACTGATGTATGGTCACTTTGGGAATACAGGCACCAAATGAATATGTTACAGGGACTCTGAGGCTCCTTAGGAAAATGAAACATTTCTCCCTTAGGCTGCCATTTGTTATCCTGTCATATTTTTGTACCACCTCTTTTATTTTTTACATATTCTGCCATTTGTAACCAGTTAATCTTTAAACCACAAGTGTTAAACTCAGGTTGTTATGTATGTACTTTTCATACTTCTTTGAAAAGGAAAATACATATCCACACTGCTTCCTTTTTTCAGGAAGTCTTTAGGGAGATTGGGTCTATTAGCCTCCTGAAAAATCTCTGGGCAGACTTGTTTCTTTTTCTCTGGATCCATTTAGACTTCAGGTCATAAGTTTCCCTGTAGTTTCTAGTCATATAATTCCCTGCTTTGTAGAACACTCACTGTCATTTTGGCAGAGCTTATGGACTCTGGTAGAGGAAGACAAGGAGAGCAGATTGGAATGGGTGACACATTAACCAACCAAGAGCGTCTGCACAGACATCTATGAGATAAACAACTTGATCTATGTTTTGTTTATAGAATATGGTCTGACTTAACCCTCCTGGTGTCCAATAAAAGTCAGTACAGATGTTTCCAGGCAGGTTGTTAGTCCTGTTTATTAGAGTTTATCTTACATAGTAAACAGTGTCGCTTAGTTTCCTAGCTTTATGTGCTCAACTTGGTATTTGAAAAATCTGTATTTGTGTTATTTTCCACTGCTGTCCTAAAATCAGGAATGAGGACTTTTGACCCTCAGAAAGAGTTGCCTCTTAGAAGATATACATACACAAAAATAACAAAAAGAGAATGGTTTATATTCTTGGGAGTGAAAAGAGCCCTGGCAGAAATCTGACCAGGGAGATTACTCAGAAGAGCCTCTCAAATACAGGTTTCCTTCTGCTTTCTTTCCCCCTAGGCATATCTACTTAGAGTTTCAGGCACTATCAGTGAACCCATTACATTTTTTACATTTTTCAGTTCCTATTTTGCCTAGCCTTTTTTCGGGGGGGGGGGGCTGGGTTTGAACCTGCCAACCTTGGTATATGGGGCCGGTGCCCTACTCCTTGAGCCACAGGCGCCGCCCTTGCCCAGCCTTTTTAATTGCCTTTTATGTTATTTTACTTTTTAAGATTCTTTAGAGATGATGCTTCTGTCATTCTGTATGCTGAGTATTTGGACTGTACTCCACTTCATGTATTAAAATTGAAGTTCTAATTCACCATTAGCAGGGCATAAATTTGTTTTTCATAAGAAAATTAGTAATGTATTTGTACTACAACATTGACATACTTGTCCTACTTGTATCCATGGACATCTGTTTACAAAGTGGCTAACCCATGTTGACAGTGTTATCTGAGTCAGTGAATCAAAACAGACAAATCAACCTACCCGGAGCCTGTGTCTGTAACTTTGAGAAAAGAAGAAAAGAGTTGTCTTAACACAAAGTTTAAAACTTTCCTACTCTGCTGGCTGCAGTGTTGCTCTCAACTATAATCTTAACGCCTTGGGAGGCCAACGTAGAAGGATTGCTTGAGCCCAGGAATTTGAGGCTACAGTGTACTCTAGGCTGGGAAACCCTGTCTCCAAAAAAAAAAAAAATCCAACTCCAAGAATGATTCTGATACTCTTTGTGTACCCTCAAGATGAGATTGTGGACTTGGCACCCGTAGCACAGTGTTTATGGTCCAGCCACATGCACTGAGGCTGGCGGGTTCAAGCCTGGCCTGGGCCAGCCAAACAACAGTGACAAGTGCAACAAGAAAATAGCTGGGCCGTTGTGGCGGGCACCTGTAGTCCCGTAGCACAGTGTTTATGGTCCACATGCACTGAGGCTGGCGGGTTCAAACCTGGCCCAGGCCAGCCAAACAACAGTGACAAGTGCAAGAAGAAAATAGCTGGGCCGTTGTGGCGGGCACCTGTAGTCCCACCTACTTGGGAGGCTGAAGCAAGAGAATCGCTTAAGCCCAAGAGTTTGAGGTTGCTGTGAGCTATGATGCCAGGGCACTCCACCAAGGGTGACAAAGTGAGACTCTGTCTCAAAAAATAAAAAATAAAGAAAAAAGATGAGATTGTGTTTAGTTAATTTTTGATTTGGCCTTGAAAATTAGCTCCTATTCTACCTTGGCAATCATAACTACAGGGAGGAAGTGAAGTATGATGGTTCTGATGTGTGTGTTCACATTTTCATTTTAGGCTGTTACCTTGAACTGTGCCCACAGTTTCTGTTCCTACTGTATCAATGAGTGGATGAAGCGAAAGATAGAATGCCCCATTTGTCGGAAGGACATCGAGTCCAAAACCCACTCCCTGGTTCTAGACAATTGCATTAATAAAATGGTAGATAATCTGAGCTCAGAAGTGAAAGAACGACGAATTGTCCTCACTAGGGAAAGAAAAGGTGAGTGAGTGTGAGAATACCTACATCTCAACAAAGAATTTATTTGAGATTTTAATAATTTTTTTGGTAGGGGAAGAGTCAGATTAATGATTCTTGAACTGAGGAAGGGGGGGAAGAAATGGGAAAAGGTAAAAGGAGTTAAAGATATTGAAGGTGTGTGAGGGAATTGTTAGGATTAACCTCTGTTATTTGAGCCCCAGGAAAGTGTTGTTAAGTATATGTGTCTTGATTATGGGGGTTCAAATAAAGATGTGATTGGAAAACAGACATTTTGCTGTACAGATCACTAGATGGTGCTGTTGCTCAAGGTAGTTTAGTTGCTGTCTAAGTACTGTAAAAACCTTGAGTTGGGTATATAATGACTATAAATAGGATGTGCACAAGTCAAAGATTAACAACTTGGAGAATGCTTAAAGAAAACATAGAGGCAGGTTCTGTCGATTGAGTCACAGCATAGTTATACAATTTGGGCATAATGTTAAGCCAAAGATATAAATATAATCCTTCACATATCTTTGGGGATTCTAATGTATTTCCTAACAAATCTCCAGTTGGAGAGTTTAGATAAAGAGATTGGGGGAGAGTTTAGATAAAGAGATAAAGGGATGGGGGAGTTTCCCTAATGAGCTTGCCCTTCACAGTGAATACCTATTCATTTAACTAAGTGGTACTTGAGGCTTCTTGTGCTGGGACTGCAGAGAGCTACTCTGCTTGAGATTTAAATGTCTCTGTGGTGAAAGAATGTGTCCTGGGACAAAGCACAAGGGACTAGTGGGTAGGAAGGATTGGTTATTGGGCAGGGAGAAGAGTACAAAGAAGCGGAGAAGGTATTATCATGTTCAGTACCTTCAGTAGTCCAGTCAGGCTGTGCTTTCTGGGAAAGCTTCAGAGCCAAAATGCTGTGATGTTAGTTGGCTGCACGTAATAAGACCATCAGAGAAGAAGAACCAGAAGCTCACTGCCCTTAGAGGTGCCACCCCCACCTGCCCATTGGAAATTCATGTTTATGTGTGTCTTTGACTATACCTTTCTTTAAGTCCAGAGAAGCCGGGAGGCTTAAAGGCCACATTCCTTAAAATAGGATCTCTCCAGGGCCGGATGCAGTGGCTCACGCCTGTAATCCTAGCGCTCTGGGAGGCTGAGGCCAGCAGATTGCTTGAGCTCAGGAGTTCAAGACCAGCCTGAGCAAGAGCTAAACCCTGTCTCTATTAAAAATAGAATAAGCTAACTGGGCATCGCGTTAGGCTGTTTGGGAGGCTGAGGCAGAAGGATTGCTTGAGCCCAAGATTTTGAGGTTGCTGTGAGCTATGTTGACACCATGGCACTCAATCCAGGGCACAGAATGAGACTCTGTCTCAAAAAAAAAGGATCTTCTGTCCACCTAATTTCTTTCCCTAGCCCTTCAACACTTGTCAGTCACTGTGATACTGCTGATGCGTGAGCTGTTGTGGTATGTAACTGGCTGTTGGTTGGTCAGCCAGAATGGAGGCAGCCAGTTTGTTACAGAAGTGGGTAGTGCAGGTCTGTGCAGGAAGTATGTCTGAGCCTGTAATGCTCGAGGAACACATTCTGACCTATGGGAGGGTGGGGCAGCCTTCAGAAGTTTCTTTGTAACCAAAGTGTTTCCCACTTTTCTGATACCCATCTGCCATTGGATTTTGTGCCAAATTTTGAGCCACCACATATTTTTACTTCCAAGAACCAGTTACTACTGTCTGAATTCTATTGCTTTTCCTTTTCTCCTCCCATCACTTGATAAGCATTTATAGGAACGCTATACTAGGCACTAGGACAAAGAGAAGGATAAGACATTGTCTCAGCACTCAGAAATCTGGTGGAGATGATAGAAAGTCAATTAGATAGTTTGATGAGTTCCACAACAGGGTGTTGGGAAGCTTCAGAGGAGGGACAAATGGAGGTGTGGCTTGGGCAAATAGAGGTGTGGGAGAAAGCTTCACAGAGGAAATGACGTTTGAACTGAGCCTTAGAGACTCCCTAAGGGGTTAGCTTTCTACACAGAGGAAACAGCACAAGCGAAACATAGAGGCATGAGAAGCAGTGACTGCCCCCACCTTCCCCAATGTGGTTCACACAAGATGTAATGTTGCTATGGTGCCAGACTTGCACAAACACAGCCGAGGCTTAGAGATTATCTTCTGAAGACTTGTGAATGTTTTTTTTCTTTCCTCTTTCTGATAACCCAGATGTGACCAAAATTAGGTTATAGCCTTTGAACTGAACTGTGCTGTGTCTGTGGGAGTGGGGACATGAGCTTTTTTCCCCAGCCCACTGCTTGGGTTCTTTCCCTACAGTCCTCAGCCCTTTTTTTTTTTTTTTTTTTTTTTTTGAGACAGAGCCTCAAGCTGTCACCCTGGATAGAGTGCCGTGGCATCACAGCTCACAGCAACCTCCAATTCCTGGGCTCAAGCGAGTCTCTTGCCTCCACCTCCCAAGTAGCTGGGACT
>CAUYRH010086564.1:0-15390 GCA_963574655.1 Perodicticus potto | reverse complement strand
GGAAAAGGAAGAACAATCTAATCCCAAACCCAGCATAAGGAAAGAAATATGCAAAATTAGAGTAGAATTAAATGAAATTGAAAACAAAAGAATTATTCAGAAGATCAGCAAAACAAAAAATTGACTCTTTGAAAAGATTAATAAAATTGGCTAGACTAAGAAGAAACAGAAAATGGAGTAAAACTGAAAGTATTTCCACTCAAATCTGGAACTAGACAAGGATGCCCACTGTCACTACTGCTATTCAACATAGTGTTGGAAGTCATACTCATCACAATCAGGCAAGAGAAGGAGATCAAAGGTATTCAAATCTGGACAGAGGAGGTCCAGACTCTTGCTCTTTGCAGATGACATGATCTTATACCTGGAAAAACCCAGAGGCTCAGCTACAAAGCTCTTAGAAGTGATTAATGAATATAGTAGTATCTTGGGACACAAAATCAATACCCACAAATCAGTAGCCTTTGTTTATGCCAACAATAGTCAAGCCCAGAATAAAATCAATAACTCTATCCCTTTTACAGTAGTACCAAAGAAGATGAAATACCTGGGAATATAGCTAACAAAAGACGTGAAAGAACTCTATAAGCAGAACTATGAAACATTGAGAAAGGAAATAACAGAAGATGTCAACAACTGAAAGAACATACCATGCTTGTGGGTGGGAAGAATCAACATTATTAAAATGTCCATACTACCCAAGGTAATCTATAGATTTAATGCAATCCCCATCAAAACACCAATGTCATACTTCTTCAAAGAACTTGAAAAAATAATACTTCAATTCATATGGACCCAGAAGAAAACCTGAATAGCAAATATAGTTAGAAACAAAAACAAATCTGGAGGCATCACTTTTCCAGATATCAGATTATACTACAAGTCTACCATGATCAAAACAGCACAGTATTGGCACAAAAATAGAGACATAGACCTATGGAATAATAGAGAGTCTACAGATGAACCCAGCCATATATCGTCATATCGTCATTGGATCTTTGACAAGCTAAACAAAAACATGCACTGGGGAAAAGAAACCTTATTTGACAAACAGTGCTGGGGAGACACGAAACAATAAAAATTGTAGACGAGAGTGTGGGGAAAAAGCTTGAAGATAATGACCTGAGAAAAAAACATTATGAGGGAGACCCCTCTGTCATCTGCAACACCACCAAAAATAAATAACTGGGATTTGATGAATCTAAAAAGCATTTGCACAGCTAAGGGCACCACAAACAAAGCAGACAGCTTTCAGAATTGAAAAAAAAAATTTGCATATAATAAATCTGACCAAGGCCTGATAACTAGAATCCACAGAGAACTCAATTTAAACAATAAGAAAAGAGCAAACAATCCCCTCTATAACTGGGTAAGAGACTGAGCAGAAATTTCTCTGAGGAGGACAGATATATGGCCAACAAACACATGAAAAAATGTTCATTATCTTTTTATTTTTTATTTATTTATTTATTTTATTTTTTTATTGTCTTTATTATTAAATCATAGCTGTGTACAATAGTGCAATCAAGGGGTACAATGTGGTACATGTATACCATGGAATATTACGCAGCCTTAAAGAAAGATGGAGACTTTACCTCTTTCATGTTTACATGGATGAAGCTGGAACATATTCTTCTCAGCAAAGCATCTCATTATCTTTTATTATTAGAGAAATGCAAATCAAAACAACTCTGAGAAAACATCTAACCCCAGTAAGATTAGCCCACATCACAAAGTCACAAAACTGCAGATGCTGGCGTGGATGTGGAGAGAAGGGAACACTTCTGCACTGCTGGTGGGATTGCCATCTAATACAGCCTTTTTGAAAAGAAGTATGGAGAATCCTCAAGGAACTATAAGTAGACCTTCCATTTGATCCTGCAATTCCAATACTAGATATCTACCCAGAAGAACAAAAATCATTTTACTACAAAGACATTTATATCAGAATGTTTATTGTGGTGCAATTCATAATTGCCAAGTCATGGAAGCAGCCCAAATGTCCATCGTTCCATGAATGGATATATAAACTGTGGTATATGTATACCATGGGATACTATTCAGCCATAAAAAAGATGATGGTTTTATATCTTTTACATTTACCTACATGTAGCTGAAGCACATTCTTCTTAGTAAAGTATTGCAAGAACAGAAAAATAAATATCCAATGTACTCAACACTAATATGAAACTAATATATAAACTAGTACATGCTCATATGAACAATAAAACACAAATATAGTCTAGTATGGGGGCAGGGAGAGGGAAGAAGGGTAAAGGGACAGGGAGGAGGACGATTGGCAGAAGGAAGGAGGGCATGTGGTGGGATCTCACCTATTGTTCACATTGGGTGAGGGGCTCTTTTACAACTGAAACTTTACCCTGGAAGTGAGGACACTGTAATCTAAAAATCTGAAGTAAATAAAAAAAATTCAAAAAATTGATAAACTGGACTTCATCAATATTAAAAATATCTACTATTCCAGAGATATTGTATAAAAGTTAAAATATAAGGCACAGAATGGGAGAAATATTCACAAATGACACTTCAGATAAAGGATTCTATCCAGAATATGTAAATAATTTTCATCACTTAATAATGAAAGTCACACTAATTTTTTTTAAATGAGCTAAATATTTGAATAGATGCTTAACAAAAGGAGATATATGAATGGGAAATAATGGCAAGAACAAATTCTTGACACTATTAGTCATTAGTGAAAAGCAAATTAAAGCTACAATTTGATATTACCATATGTCTATTATAATGTCTAAATGGCTGCCCATACTAAGTATTGGAGATGATGCAGAGGAACTAAAATTCATCAACTGTTGGTGGGAATGTACTCTGGTACACCCCTTTAGGAACAGTTTAGCTGTCTCTTAAAAAGTTAAACATGATTTTACAATGTAACCCAGCTTTTTCTTTGTTAGGTATTTTTCCAAGGTAAAGATAAAAAGCATACATCCACAAACATACTTTTATACAAGTATTCACGGACGCTTCATTTATAGTAGCCCAAAATTAGAACCATCTCAAATGTTTATTAAGAGATTGAGAAGTGAATTTTTGTGTTCCCTCCAAATTCGTATGTTGGAATCCTAACACCCAATGTCTTTGGGAAGTAATCTGGTCATAAGGGTGAGGCCCTCATGAATGGGATCTCTGACTTTATAAAAGGGACTCTGGAGATCTTTTCTTTATCTCTTTTCTGCCACGTGAGAATACAAGGAGAATTTGGTAATAGTCTGCAACCTGCAAGAGAGCCCTCTTCAGAATCCAATCATGCTGGTACCCTGATCTCAGACTTTTAGCCTCTAGAATTATGAAAAATAAATGTTGTTTATAATCACTTATTCTATAGTTCTATTATAGAATCAAGAATGATGATGGGAATGAACAAATAAACATATTTTGGTTCATCCCCATATAATCAGATATTATTTATTGATTAAAAGAAATGAACTGTTGATAGCTACAGCAAAATGGATAAATCAGAACATAATTCTCTCCAGTGAAAGAAGCCAGGTAAACAGGATTATCTAGTGTATGATTCCATTTATACAAAATTTTTTAAAACACAAATAACTGTAATTACTGAAGAGAGATAAGTGGTTACTTGGGGACTGAGAGTAGGGGTGGAGATGGGTGGGAGAAAGGTATTACAAAAGTACACGAGGAAACATTTGGGGGTGATGGTTATATTCGTTGTCTTGATCATAATGGTGATTTTACATATATATATACACATATGTCAAATCTAATTAAAATTTACACTTTGCTTATTTGAATTCATTATATGTTAATTAAATATCAATAAAAATAAGAACAAAAGGATATTTATAAAGTACAATATGCAGCTATCTGGCAAAATGGTATATTGTTTTAGAAACAATTTAAATGATTATATGCTGTCTACTCAGTTCTACTATGCATGAGTCACTTTAACTGATTGGAAATATCTCAAATCTTTTTTGAATAAGGAAGACATTAAGTAAGTGAACAAATAAACAAACACTAAGGAATTCAAAGTTAACACTGAGTTTGTCTAATCAGTTGTAACTTGCAATAATCAATAAATTAAGGGATATGAGCTTTTAGAGATTTTGGTGTTTCCCATTGAAGGGAGTTATTTGGGATAAAATGATCAATCGACTTGGTGCCATGTAGACCCTTCTTTGTCAAAGTGTGATCTTCAGATCAACACTATGCACTTTACCATGTGCTTGTTAGAAATGCAGAACCCCAGGTCCCACTCTATATTTTCAGTATCAGAAAGTACATTTTGAGAAGATCCCAGGTGATCAATATGCCCATTAATGTTGGAGGAGTGTAGGTATAGACAGCCCTTTGAAAAACCTTGTCTACTTGTAATAGTAAGGGGCTACTTTGTACACGTTATACAGCTTCTTTAGCATATGTTCCATTACAGGTGATCTGGTTTTTGAACGATCTAGAATATAGTGGGTCTTCATAAAGTAACTTCCAATCATAACTGTTTACTTGTAGGCTCAGAGCCTATAGCTCAAGTGGCTAAGGCGGCAGCTGCATACACCACAGCTGGTAGGTTTGAATCCAGCCTGGGGCTGCTAAACAACAATGACAATTACTACAACAACGACAACAAAAGTAGCCAGACTCTGTCGCAGGTGCCTGTAGTCCCAGTTCCTTGAGAGGCTGAGGCAAGAGAATCGCTTAAGCCCAGGAGTTGGAGGTTGCTGTGAGCTGTGATGGCACAGCACTCTACTACCTAGGGCAACAGCTTGAGGCTCTGTCTTAAAAAACAAAAAACAAAAGCAAAAAGATCCCTGTTTACTTGTAGCTCAACTACTGCCTCGTTTGTGATATTTCAACAACACTTTATTCCCACTTTTGCCATTGTACCCTGTACTTACCTTTCATAACATCTCATCTGTTTGTAACTCTATGTTCAGTCAGCTGTTTATTTTATGCATTTCTTCTCTATACTTTAAAGTCCACAAAGCCAAGAACAGTTTCTGTTTGCTCTCCAATCCCTAACACGCAGTAAGTACTCAACAAATATTTGTTTAGTTATTTTTTATTTGTTTTTAGTGATTTGTTGAAACACAAATTCCAAATAGAAAAGTGCACTGATCCTAATTTCACATCACCATAAATTATCGCAATGTGAATATACATATGTCAACACGCTCAGGGCAAGATGGAGACTATTAGTGGCACCTCATAAGCCCATTGTTCCTCTTCCTAATTGTGACAAATCTTTCCAGTCTCTTTTCTCACAGTAAATATTTTCCTTTGTAGTGTTCCCTACCTTTGAACTTTAAATTGACTCAAACAATTAATCTTATTTTTTTTCCTGACATCCTTTTACTTAATATTATGTTTTGGGGACTCTTCCATATCATAGTATTCAGCAGTAGTTGATTAATTTTCATGTTGTACAGTATTCCATCGTATGACTAAATGAACCATAATGTAGACATCTAATGCAGGGCTGATGGAGTGTGCTTTGTTTCTGGTTTGGGAGTATTGTGTACAACTTTACCATGAATATTCTTGAACATATTGTAGTGCAAACATTTATGCATTTTTCTGTTGGGGATATAATTAGAGGTGGAATTTCTGGGTCTTAATTTCCAGAAATTTTACTTTTTCATTTCCATCAGTTTTTACATATTTAGAATGAAAGATAATTGTCAGTTATATGTTTCAATTATCTCTTGTTACTCTCTGACTTGATACTTTCTGTTATAACTGCTGTGTGAAGAAATCACATTGTCTTACTCTCACCAGACTCTCCTATTGCGATCACGGTAGTTATATAATAGTGCATATATAATAACTACAGCATGGATTTATGAAATAGCATGTCTTTTATTAAATTCTCTAATGCATTATGCTTTCTGATACCACAATGTATGAGGATACAGTAATGGATAATTGCCTGTTATGTTATAACTGATCTATTGTCTGTCCATACAGACAAATAAGTGTCATACAAATTTGGTGCCTTTTGGCTTATGGTTTTATTCATGACTTTTGTTTGCACAAACCCATACACCTCAAAATAGATTTCAACAATAAAGAACCAGGTTATGACTGTATTTAGCTTTTGTATTCACATTTCATATAATGTGACATTATATTCTAAGTGAGTGAATGCCAACTTATTTTATTTAGGTGCTACATAGTGCATCAGTACCTATCCCACATAAAATTCGGACTTTCATGCAATGGCATGAATTCTTATGAGAGAAACAGTTTGGAAGACATTCTAGTTAGAAGGATATGAGAACACTTGGCCACTCTACCATTCACTGCTTCTCTACTTACTGGATTTATGACCTCGATAAAATATGACTATGTAGATATTTGCTATATAATATGGGGTCTATGGACCAGCAGCATCAGCATCATCTGAACACTTGTTAGAACTATATGGTTGCAAGTTGTGTAGACCTGTACTGAATGGTGTTCTCCCTCAGATTTATGAGAGGCTTCCAGTGAGAATGCTAAAGATCCCAAATAATATCAACAATGGTGTTTCATATTCCCTCTTCCTCTTATGACCTTTAGAAAAAATGCATAGTCACAGGTGTGTTGTATTACCAAGCGTGGAAGAAGAAATGGGGCCTCTATTCAAGGGCAGGAGAAATGTGAGTTTCCATTGACCATTCTTCATAATTTCCTCAAAAAAGAAGATCAACCAAAATCATTAAGAATATTCTCTGCATATCTTATGGTGACATTTTATATACCATTAAGTATACTTTGTCTTTTGATGGATAATAAATGAAAACAAACTTGCAGTTTTTTTGTTTTTGTTTTTGTTTTTTTTGCGGTTTTTGGCCAGGGCTGGATTTGAACCCGCCACCTCTGGCATATGGGGCTGGCGCCCGACTCCTTTGAGCCACAGGCGCCACCCAAACTTGCAGTTTTTATGAATGTTTTGTTTTATAATTTCAATAGGTTTTCATGTGGAATGTTTGTCCTATGTTCACTTTTTGTAGTTCTACTTTTGAATATGTGTTAGGAACTACTTTATGCCTATATATGTCATAAAAATAATAGCTGAAGTAGACTTTGGGGAATTCTCATAATATTGGTATTGTCATTTTACTGCACTCATAATTGAATGGGAGAGCAGAAGAGCCAAGAGTTTGTGTTTCTCATTGTACAAAATCTGTTGATATAATGGGATATATTATAGTAGCTGTATTTTATACCGCCATAATGGTTTGGTGTTGTATGGCAGTAATAGCAAACCTTTCTCTTCCTTATAAGTGTCTGTGCCTTCAGGAAGTAAGCTAGAAAGATCAATGAGGTATGTATTTTTTACCTGTTTGGATTTGTGGAAGTGTTCCCCTAGGAATGTATCATTTTTAACTTATTTGTGCTTAGTGTTATAAAAGAAGGCTTATTTGAGACCAAAGACAGTTTTTTTTAGTGTGTTGTCTTTGGCAAGTCATTTTCTCTCATCAAACAAAAGAAGGAATTGTATTAAGTGTCTTTTAAGATATCTTTCTTTATAGAATTTGGACTTCAGGAAAAATGGAAGTAATAAAATATGAAATCAGAAAAGACTCCTTATTTTTGATTCAAGTAAACCTTAACATGAAATTAATCACAAAATGATGAAGTTTCAGTGGAAAATTAATGAATTCCATAACTGCAAAATTTAGTTACAGTTGATAATGAAGGTGCAAAATGAGATGTTCAACAGTCCAGACATGAACAAATGATGTGATAGATGAATATTTCAAGTGAAATTGTATGACTGATTATGATCCCACACTATACTGTTGTAGCTGATGTTATTAAGATGTAATAATAATGATTCACTGCCTTTACATAGGGAATTACAATTTGAAGATTTCTTACACACATTTGCAGCATCTATTTTCCAACATAGTAAATGGAAAGCAAAATTAAAGACTATCCACAAATCACTTGAAGGGTTAGACTGTTTTACAAAGTTTAACAGAGTGTGTGTGTGAGTGTATGTACATACATAAACATATGTGTTGAGTGAAAAATAGCAGTTTAAATATAAGCCCCAAAAGATGTTTTTCTTAAGGGCTGTCAGTACTTAAGGTCGGTGATAGCTTTAAAAATTCAATTATTACTGGGTGGCACCTGTGGCTCAAAGGAGTAGGGCGCCAACCCCATATACCGGAGGTGGCGGGTTCAAACCCAGCCCCGGCCAAAAACCGAAAAAAAAAATTCAATTATTACCAGTTGTAGTTAAAGAGGCATGTATGATGCATACTAAAATTCAAAGAAAAGGAAGTTATCACATTTCTTCATTCATGCATTTCCTCAATAGTGAAGGTGAGCAGCAATGCTCCTTTTGGTAGCAAAAGATTGATGAAATGAATTGGATATTATTATGGATGACATGGAAAAATAGGTGGAAAATTCACTAAAATTCTTTTTTTAAACTGGTGGAGAAAAATATATAAAGTGTATTTTTCACTTGGATCAGCAAAAATGGGTCTTTGCGGTTTGCTGGTGTTTGAAACACTTGTTTTCTCAACTTCTTCAAACAAGTAGGAATAATGCCTGCATGTTAGTTCACTATAGTTCCAGCAAGTTCTAGAATTTACAGCAAAGCCATGAGTATCCTTGTTCTTCATAGGTAATAGCTAATAGAAAAATTTTGAGCAACATATTTTTGGTAGGAAACAGTGCTGATGCTTATCCCTAATCTAGGAAGGGGAGACATTCAGAGATACTGTTGGGAGTGGAAGAAAGTGCACTGGACTAAGAATTAGGACAACTAAGCTCTGGTTCTAAGTCAACCACTTATTCACTGAGCCTCAAAATATTTTTCTCTAAATAAGGATGCTATTAATACTGCACAACTCAGAAAAAAATGATAAGAACAAGTAATGCATGTACATATAAATAAAAACACAATGCTTGAAACTGTAATGCACTATATACATTATATTCTCAATATGCAATAAGACTGAAATTTATTGCTAAACTTTAATTTTGTGCTAACTATAGTAATGAGAACTTTAAGTGTGGAATAAGGTATGATGGAGGATGTTTTTCTCTTTTCTTTTTTTTTTATTAAATCATAGCTGCATACATTATGAAAACATTTCAGATTGTATATGATGGAGGATTTTTTTAAAAAAATTCTAACTGAGCCCTAAATAGCCGTGCAGGCTTGAGTTAAGTTTCTTCCCTCAAATGGGCCCATATTCTTTACCTGAAAAATGAGCAAGTTGAACCAGAAAAGTAATTTTTGAGTTGTTTCAATTGTCGAACAATTTATTCAAAGGAGACCTCATGAAGAAGCTTATTATTTAACATAGGTAAAACCATAACTGTTCTGGTTAAATCAGGGGTGAAGGATCTAGATTATTGCTCTTGCATTCTGCCTCCACCTCCGTCTGTAGTCTCTAATGGCATTTTAAAACTACCAGACTGGATTTTTTTGTTCTGTCCAGGTTGTCTGATGTATTCTTTTTTGATCCATGCCATTGTACTATACAATCTTCATTTGGTCTTAACTCTACTGATATGCTCATTGAATTATTAAGGACTAAAAGTGTCCACAACTACTGTATCTTCAGAGTATGAAAATCTCTTTAGACTTTGTTTTTTTGAGGGAAATCACTCTGTAATATCCAACCTTGACTTTGCAAAGATCCAGCCTTAAGGTTATTATTTTTTCTTGAGCATGGATCAATCTATTCTTAGGGATAGAAGGAAAGGAAGATTTTGTTCACACAGTAGCTGGTCAGCTGGTCACATATTTGAATGGAATGTTATTTGGGTGGGTATCTATAAAGTGAATGGGATATTTACATATTTCAACAATTTATTATGAAAAATTTTACATAGGTGAAAGATGAGTTCTACAATGCACACTCATTGTACAACGCCCACTGTTATTATTTTGACATCTGTTTTTCACATAATTATCTTTATATACATCCCTCTATTTATCCATCATTCATTTTCTTAGATGAAATTCAAAGCTGCTGACATCTGTGAACTTCCTTCTGAACTTTCAACATGCATATGTTTAGAGTGCAATAGCTATTTACAGTTGAACTTTTCCTATGAGGCAAAATTTACTTACAATGAAATGCACAGCTATTTATTAAATGTACCAGAGTCTAGGACTATGGCACACACAACTAAGCCACGTTCTACCATTATAGTAAGTTCTCTTATGACTTTTAGGTAAATCCCCACCCCCAGCCTCCCAGAGGCAATCACTCTCCTGAATTTTATGAACCATATTCTTTTTGCTAGGGCTTACATAAATGGAATCATATAGTACTTTTCTAAGGCTACATTCACTCAAAATGTTTTTTGAGATTTATATATAGTATATGTTTATTGCATTTCAGTAGGCCATTTCTTTTTGTTGCTGAATAATAATATATTCAGCAATAAAAGGAATAAGGAATATAGCCGTTTATCTAGTCTCTTATTGATAGTAACCTGGACTATTTTCAAGTTTGGTTATTAAGAACAAAGATGCTATAGATATTTTTGTACAAGGGTTTTGGGGATTTTTTTTTTCATTTCTCTTGGATAAATACCTAGGAGTAGAATTTCTGACTCATACTATAGGTATATATTTAATTTTATAAGAAACTGCAAAAACTTTTTCTAGTAATTGGACCATTTTACACTCCCACGTACAATGTATAAAATTTCTAGTATACCACTTCTCATCTACATTTGGTATCATCAACCATTCTGGTTGCCATGCATCAGTATCTCAATACAATTTTAGTTTGCATTTCCTGATAAATGTTATTGAGCACTTTCTCATGAGTTTATTGGCTATTTGTATATCATCTATTCTTGAATGTTCAAATTGATTTGCTTATTTTTGAATGAGTTACCTTTTTGTTATTTCAAAATATTTTGTTATTTCAAAAATTTGTATTTGTTAATACAAATAAATATTTGTATTAACAGTAATACAGATGTTTTTGGTTACATGTACTGATTCTGTTATGCTTGAGTCAGGGTTATAAGCGTGCCCATCCCCAAGATACTGTTCATTGTACCCCTTAGATTGGTTTACACCCATCTCCTCTTCCCCCCTCACCCTGCTGTATTGCAGCTGAGGTTTGCTTCCCACTGTTAGGTTATTTCAAGGTTAACAGTGAGTACATATGGCATTTTTGTTCCATTATATAGATACTTCACATAGAATAATGGTCTCCAGATTCTTCCAAACTGTTGCACAAAGTTTTATTCAACCTTATTCATGGCTGAGTAGTATTCCATAACATACATATACCATATTTTGTTAATCTGCTCATGAATTGATGTGTACTTGGGTTAATTCCACATCTTTACAATTGTGAATTGTGCTGCAATAAACATTAGAATGCAGGTGTCTTTTCTTTTTTTATAAAATGCCTTCTTTTCTGGGATTGCTGTATTGAATAGTAGGTCTATTTTGGGGGGAATCTCCATACTGTTTTCCATATAAATTGTACTAATTTTCAGTCCCACCAACAGTGAAGAAGTGTTCCTTTTACTCTATATACACAACAGCATTTGTTATTTTGGGGCTTTTTAATAAAATCCATTCTAACAATGGTAAGGTGGTATGTCATTGTGCCTTTAATTTGCATTTCCCTGATGATTAGTGACATTGAGCATTTTCTCAAATGTTTGTTAGAATATGTCTTCCTTCTTTTGAAAAGCTTCTGTTTATCTTTTCCCCACTTTATAATGTGATTGTTTTTTTCCTTACTGATTTGCTTGAGTTCGTTGTAGACTCTGGTTAGCCCTTTATCAGATGTGTAGTTTCTCCCATTCTGTAGGTTGTTTGATTGGTTAATTATGTCCTTGGCTGCACAGTGTATTTTATAATTTAATCAAGTCGCATTAATTTATGTTGTTTGTTGTTGCTGATGTGATTGTCATTGGCATCTTCTTCATAAGTTCTTTGCCTAGGCTAATATCTATAAGAGTTTTTCCTATGCTTTCTTCTAGCATTCTTATGATATAATGCCTTACATTTAAATCTTTTAGCCCTCTTGAATTCATTGTGAGTGGTGAGAGATGGGTCCTGTTCCAATATTCTGCATGTGGCTATCCTATTTTCTCAGCATCATGTATTGAATAGAGATTCTTTTCTCCAGTGTATATTGTTGTCTTCTTTGTCAAAGATCAGTTGGCCATTGTCAAAGGTCAGTATTTAGATGGTTTTATGTCTGTGTTTTTCCATTCTGCTATGTTAGTCTGTGTCTTTATTTTGTGTCCAAACTGTACTGTTTTTGATATTATAGCTTTGTAGTATATCTTAAAGTCTGGTAATGTGGTGCCTCCACATTTTTTTCCTTTTTGATTAAGATTGCTTTGGCTATTTGGGCTCTTTTATGGTTCCAAAAAAAGCATAGAATTATTTTTTCTAGTTCTGTAAAATATGGCATTGATAGTTTTAAGGGATCATATTGTGCCTATAAATCACTTTGGATAACATGCACATTTTAACAATGTTGATTGTACTGATCCATGAACGTGGTTTGTTTTCACATTTGTTTGTATCCTCTGATTTTTTTCTTCAGTTATTTTTAGTTCTATTTGTAGAGATATTTCAGCTCCTTGGTTAAGTATATTCCCAGAAATTTCCTTTTCTTTGTATCTTTTGTGAATAATATTGAGTCTTTGATTTGACTCTCAGCTTGACTGTTATTGGTGTATGGAATGCTACTGATTTGTGTACATCAATTTTGTAACCCGATTTTGTTGAATTTATTTATTAATTCCAGGACTCTTTGGGGTTTTTGAGATACAAGATTATATCATCATCAAAAAGTGATAGTTTGACCTCCTCTTTCCCAATTTGAATACCCCTTCTTTCTCTTGCCTGATTGCTGTGGTTAGGACTTACAGTATTATGTTGAATGGAAGTGGTGACACTGGGCACCCTTGTTTTGTTCTCGTTCTTGGAATGATTTCAACTTTTTCTATTCAGTGTGGTATTGGCTGTGAGTTTGTAATATATGGCTTATTTGATCTTGATAATAAGCCACATATGGTTTGGATTATCATCAAGTTAGTTGGAATCCCTCTAATGAGAGCTGGTGTTTTCCTTTGACAGTGTCCTTTCACTCTGATTTTTATACTTCCTGAGTTATTTCACTAATTTCTTTTAATCTGTAGCAGCTGCCACTTCTTAGTTTTTGACTTTCTTTTGTTAAGATGACAATTTTCCCCCTTTTGCTCATAAGGGAGTGTCTGCAGCATAGGTCGAGTAAGAACTTTTGGCTTTGCTTGTGAGTATTTACTGGGGATCTAGGTTCTGGGTGGATGCCTTGGTTATAGATATCCTCAGTGTAGTTGTTTTCTCAATTTGTAATTGTTTGTAAGCTATAGCAGTGGTAAGATACATGTACAAGCATATTCTCTATCTCTCTCTGACAAGGGAGGATGGAGGTCTTTGAAATCCTTTCTCCTTCCCCAACCCAGTGATCTTCTTAAAAGAGTGAAGAAGAGCATTGTATTCACATGCTCAGTTTAATCTCTGACACAGTAGGGGGTGCTTGTAGGTAACAATCAACTATACCCTGTATGATTCAATCAGTAAATGCCATAAAGTTATATGCAAATTGACATCCCTGTCAATAGATGGAACTTACCAGAAGGAACCAGCTGCAGTATTGTTTTTGGGACCTGTGATGGGCTCTAGCTTCTGAAGAAAAGCACTCAAGTGCTCTAGGTTGTGGGTAGGGCCCTGCAACTTCCAGGTGAGTCCTTATTCTCCAGCAGTAATAAACTTTTTTGTGTAGAGGAAAGTGGAGGAGTGAGGCTGGCCTGGGTTGAGTTGTGTGAGCTGGCACTCAGGCTCCACAAAAGTTGGTAATGTAGCTGTTTTGGTGGGAGTCAAAGGTCTGCTCCCAGCCTTCTTAGGTAAGCCACCAGGGAGGTGCTGAGGTGGCCCCACAAAATCAGAAAGTTTTCTTTTGGAGGCAGGGGCTGTCAGAGATTCGGAATTTGGCTGTCTGGAGTGGATTTAATTGCTCTCTTTCCTCTTCTGCCCTGTGTTCTCCCTCCAGCTTCTCTTAGCAGCCAGGAGCTCTAACTTGCTGAACTTCCCAACAATGGCTTTGCTGGATAGATGCTTCCCTGTTTAGGATTCTGCCCTGGGCTTGAGAACATGGCTTTACCGTTGGGGAAAGGGTGCTCCACGAGTGTGCTGTGACTGGTACCCATATTTCACTTTCTTTTCAGTTCTGTCCATGGTGGCTTTCTCTCATCCTGAGATTAGTTCACAAATCTTTTCTCCATGCTTTTGGGCAACATGATCAAGTCCTGGTGGTATGGGATCTAGCCCGTAGATATGGCCCCAGGTCCCCAAAGATCAATCCCTGACTGTGTGAGGGAGAAACATGCTGGTCCTAAGTTGACTATAGGGTACTCAAGGTTTGAAGGTTTGAAGTCCTGCGCTTTTGAGTGTGCTTCATTCTGATGGAGCACCTGGGTGGGCAGCCCTGGGGAGGGCTGGTGAGGAGGGAGTTCACAGTCTGAGCACTCCTTGGTCCAGTGCAGGTCTTTAAAAGGAAAGGTTTGAGCCTCACTCTCTGTGGAAGGCCCCCACCCAAAGGGGAAACAGCATTTCCTGAGATCCCTGGCTTAAGCATCCCTCTCAGCAGCCATAGGTGGGGGACAGGAAAGAGAGGAAAAGAGTATGAGTGGAGGAAAGCTAGCAGTCTGGTCATCTTTGCCCCCCCCTCTGAAGGGCAGCTCACCAGGAAAGTCCAGTCTCTGAGGTCATGCAGATTCCCCTGTACCCACCAGCCACCTGTTGCTCCTACCTTTGGGGCCAGGGTTGGGCAACGTTTGTGTGGAAATGAGAAAAATTAAAACTGAGGAGCTGAATCCTTGCAAGGAGGACAAAGGTGCATAATGGATAGAAAAGCATTACAGTGCTTGCTGTCTTGGATCAGGTTTATAGTGATGGGAAGTACCCTAAAGGGGCTAACAGCCTAGTGTTTTGCCCTTATGTAGCTTCCAGCTCACTGACTTTTAGGCTCATGAGGACAGACAGGGTCTCTAGCAGCTCAGGAGTCTGCTGAATGACAGACATGTGAGGAAGGGAGAAACAAACTACCCCAGCTATCCTTTTTGATTGACTCCAAGCCTCCAAGACTCTTGAAGTTGACCTCTGCCAATATATTGCTCCTGTTTGTCCTGCAATTTCTTTCCTGTGGAATCACATGTAATTTCTGGCACTTTCCCCTTAGAATTACACTTGATCTTTGATTGTTCTTTTTCTTTTTCTTTCTTTTTTCTTTCTCATTTAAGACATGTTTTTCTTTCTGAGACCGTCTGGCAGCGGGTGTGTCTCTGGTCAGCTATCTTCCAAAAGTGAAATATTTAGGAGACATAAAAAAAAAAAAAAAACAATACCCC
>CAUYRH010086561.1:0-16197 GCA_963574655.1 Perodicticus potto | reverse complement strand
CGTACACCTGAGCTGGTGGGTTCGAATCCATCCCGGGCCTGCCAAACAACAATGACGGCTGCAACCAAAAAATGACCGGGCGTTGTGGCGGGCACCTATAGTCCCGCTACTTGGGAGGCTGAGGCAAGAGAATTGCTTGGGCCCAAGAGTTGGAGGTTGCTGTGAGCTGTGATGCCACAGCACTCTATCCAGGGTGACAGCTTGAGGCTCTGTCACAAAAAAAAAAAAAAAAAAAAAAGATTTATAACATTTTCACTCCATTCTAAAATCATTCTATTTGCTGGGACTTTGTTGGGGAATCTGGCACGCCCTCTTCTGCATTCCCATGAAATGTTGCTCACTCCGTGGCCTCTGGCTTCCCCAGGCTGCTGTGGGACCTGGGAAATGCCAAGTCCTGGTGATTCTTTCCCCCTGCTGGAGTTCTGAGATGGTAGCAAAGACTTTGTTGTCCCAAGAGTTTTCATTACTCTCCTCCACCTGGCCTAGTCACCCCGGTCACCACATCAGTCTCTTTGTCCACACTGGGGCCTAGTGTCAGCAAGATTTTTGTCAACTCCATTTTTTTACCTAATATTTCTTTTCCTTTCTTTCTTTATTTCTTTATTTTTGAGACAGAGCCTCAAGCTGTCACTCTGGGTAGAGTGCTGTGGCATCACAGCTCACAGCAACTTCCAATTCCTGGGCTCAAGCGATTCTCCTGCCTCCGCCTCCCAAGTAGCGGGACTATAGGTGCCCGCCACAACGCCCGGTCATTTTTTGGTTGCAGCCGTCATTGTTGTTTGGCAGGCCCGGGATGGATTCGAACCCACCAGCTCAGGTGTACGTGGCTGGCGCCTTAGCCGCTTGAGCCACAGGCGCCCAGCCTACTCAATATTTCTTATGGGGGACAGGCGAAGGACCACTGGCAGCCAGTGCCTCCAGTGTTACCACCTTTCCCTTCCCTCCTGGTGGATGTGTGCCTGGTGCTTCCTGAGTTTGCTAGGTGATGTGGAAGGTAAGACTGTCTGGTCTACTTATACGTTTCCTGCTTCCACCTGAAAGTATCTCCATCTTTTTTAAAAAAACTATTCAAAAATGTAGGACTTATTAGGTAAAATCTAGTACATAGTACGCATTATTCTTTCTCTACCCCCAAGGGCCTAACTTGTCAATCTTTCTCTGGCTCCGGTGGGTCTGGACAGTGACTAAGCAAAGAATAGAACTCTCTTTGCTCTTCTGGTCCTGTTCCTTCCAGCTTGTAGAAGATTCACAGTAGATAACCTCCCACCTTGTACAAGGCCTCCAGCAGATGACCTTTGATCTCTTGCACCACATCCCCGAGTTACAGAGCTATGACTCTGCCACCCCCTGAGCTGCCATGCTGTAAACTGCTTTGAAAGAAGTGGGGAGGGAGATTGGTGAGAGGAGAGTACTGGGTGGGATCTCAGCTAATGTACACAATGCAAGGGTATATTACAAAATAAGTAAATTTTAAATGTCTTCCCATAAGAACTAAGTGAGGTGATAGATATGTTGATCAGTTTGATTTAAGCATTCCACATTGTATATCAAATCATCACATTGTACCCCATAAATGTATACAGTTATGACTTTTTTTTTTTTTGAGACAGAGCTTCAAGCTGTCGCCCTGGGTAGAGTGCTACGGCGTTACAGCTCACAGCAACCTCTAACTTCTGACTCCTAGCCATAAGCAATTCTCTCGCCTCAGTCTCCCCAGTAGCTGGGACTACAGGTGCCTGCCACAACGCCTGGCTATTTTTTGGTTGTAGTTGTCACTGTTGTTTGGCAGGCCCGGGCTGGATTTGAACCCGCCAGCTCTGGTGTATGTGGCTGGTGCCTTAGCTGCTTGAGCTATAGGCGCCAAGCCTACAGTTATGATTTTAATTAAAAATTAATAATAAACAAGAGGCCCCTCACCCTGTGTGCTGTCACCATTTTCCATTTTGGTGGTTGCCCATCTGCTTGCAGATGCTCTTAACAAACCTCTGCTACTGGCTCGGCGCCTGTGGCTCAACAGGCTAGGGCGCCAGCCACGTACACGTGAGCTGGCGGGTTCGAATCCAGCCCGGGCCTGCCAAACAATAATGACGGCTGCAACCAAAAAATGGCCGGGCGTTGTGGTGGGCACCTGTGGTTCCAGCTGCTTGGGAGGCGGAGGCAGGAGACTCGCTTGAGCCCAGGAATTGGAGGTTGCTGTGAGCTGTGATGCCACAGCACTCTATCCAAGGTGACAGCTTGAGGCTCTGTCTCAAAAAAAAAAAAAAAAACCTCTGCTATTAACTCTACTCGACCTGGCTCTCTGTGGCACCTACCTTTTGACAGTGAGTATCTATATAAATTGTTATGTAAACATAGTCATTTTCCAATAGAAAAAAATGAAAATGTATCCTCCAAAAGGTTCGTAATAGTTTTAACTGTGGTAAGACTATGGTTGATGCTTTAAATTGAAATTTATACTGAGATTAATTATAGATTCACATAAGCTATAAGAAATAAGGCAGAGATCTTGTGTATACTTTACCCCATTTTCCCCAAAGCATCAAATCTTAAAACCAAAACCAGCAAAACCATCAACAGAAGAGTGCCTTCTGAGGTTTGTGAAACCAATAGGAAAGAAATGTGATGAGGGGATGCTCAAGCAGGAATGCCAACTTTTCTCTCATCCTTTTGTATGTGTCCACTTTGGTACTTACTTTATGATGCAATTCTTTGTATCTGTGAATCTCTTCTCCAGCAGTTTCTGAGGTTCCTCAGAGCCAAGACTATGTCTTACTATCTTTGTCTTCCCAGTGCCAGAAAAGGGTCTAGCACACAGGGTGGTGGGGGGCCTAGGAGGCGGCAATGGAATGGGACTTATCAAAAAAACTTCTCAATTTTTATGTGTTTGAGGATTCAAATTCTTTCCAGCCAATAAAAAAATGATATAAATGACCTTTTGTTCAACCTCCATATAAAAATTAGATATGCAGTTCCTAATATTAATTTGTTAATTAATAATAATTAATTAATATTCTGTACTCACTACTTATGCGTTCATCATTGAAATAATTTTTAATGAGTTCATGTCAAGTAGGATGCTGGGGATATGGTGAACATGATAGACATGGTCCCTATACTTATTTATTTATTTGAGACTCACACTGTGCCCTGAGTAGAGTGCCTTGGCATCATAGCTCACAGCAACCTCAAACTCCTGGGCTCAAGTGATTCTCTTGCCTCAGCCTCCCTAGTAGCTGGGACTACAGGTGCCCACCACAATGGTCAGCTATTTTTAGAGATGGGGTCCTGTTCTTGCTCCGGTTGGTCTCAAACTCGTGAACTCAAGCAATCCGCCCACCTCGGCCTCTCAGAGTGCTGGGATTACAGGTGTGAGCCACCACGCCCGGACTCTCCCCCCATCCTTATTTTATAAAGCAAGTCTTTCTCTGTAGGCTTTAGATCTAACACATGTAACGTTTTCTGAATAGGTATTGTGCAGATAACATGTTTTACATTTCAAGACAATGCCAAAAGTATATCCAAGTATGCTTAAATAGAAATAACTTGTAGAGTAATATTCAATTGGTGATCTTACCCTTAAGTGCTGCAATAAATGAAAACAGAGCTAGAGACTAAATGCCATTTACCAAGTTACATTTCTTGGCCAAATGCCCATTTTCCCTATCAGACTGTTCATATCATAAAGCAAGGCCCATGTGTCTTGCCCTCTTGCTCACTGCTGTAATTTTATTACAGTATCCGTGCAATACATAGCTGTCAATCAAATGATTAAATATTCAAGGCTCAAAACAGTCTTCTAAAATATAGAAATAAATGAAATCAATTATTTTAAAATTTGAGACAGATTTGGTAAGTACCTAAAACACAATATAAAGTTGCCATATTATTGTGAGCATGCATTTCTTTCTTACCGTAAGTGGAATGTTACGTGACTACAGAGATGGTAAGCAGCACAAGGCAGGCCCTCTCCTAAGGTTGCTACCCGACGAGCGATGACTCAGGTGCACTCATCCCCTTAAGGAGAAGGCTGCCCTATCTTTTAAAGATATGTGAAAGAAAACTGAATCATGTAGTATTAGTTTTCCTAATCCAGTCGTGAAACCCCAAGTTTTTGTGAGCTTTGTATTTCAATTTAGAAAGCACTGTAAGTGAACAGGCTTTAAACATCATTAGGTCCTACCCAAGTTTGTAAGCTTTATACAAAATTAAAATAATGTTCTCACAAACTGGCAAGTAACTTCTTTAAGCAGGAAGAGCAACAGTATTTTATTTTATTACAAACAATCATTTCACAAAACATAGAATGTTTGTGTATTGTTAAGCATGACACAGAAAACATAAAGTAATAAGGTATTGGGACCTAACAGTTTCACTTAAAATCCCATGACTTTTGTCTTATACATGGTAGGTATGCAATACATATCAACTGAACTGAAAATAAACATTCTACAAGATGTGCTTGCAAAATGTGTAATGCTATAGTAGGAAAGTACAATTTTCAAATATGAGATTTGGTCTGTCAGATTTTTTAAAAGCCTTTAAAAATATGATATGCACAAGCTTGCCCTGAGGGAAAAATAAGATGGACTATAGATTACAAAATCTTTACATATTTTCCACAATAGCATTTTGAAATTGGAAAAGAGCAAACAGTGTGGAAAAAACTGAATGAACATATTACTAAAAATTCAGTGCACTCACAACTACCTGATGGAAAATTTGAAGCACCTTTTCTCTTGCCTTCTTACATTATAATATGAAATGTATGAATTATAGAGGGCTTGATCTTCAGAAACTTAAGAAAACTTCAAGTTGTAAGCCAAAATGTCATCAGAAAAAGAAAAACCCAGTATAAAATTTGCTACCATAAGGCCACTGTTTAAAGTTCTTTCATGTAAGACACTATACAATTCAGATACTTTTGTTTTTGTTTTTATTACATAAGCAAAACTTTGAACATAGAAACGTCTGAATATAACTTGGTTAAGTTCTCTCTATGAAAACATGCTCAGAGAAAAATGCGTCAACAAATAATGCCCTTCAAGTGATTCTTTTGAGGCTTTTGCAAAAGAAACTATAGTCAATACAACTTTCAGATTGAATACTGTAATTTAAAAGCAATTGTTAAGTATAAAAGAGTTGCAGCATTCACGACTAAAAAATAAAGTTATTTTATCAAGAAAGTTACAGTATTAGTGCCTTAGTGCCACTTCTAACTCTTGACAAAAAGTGATGTTTCCAAATTTTCGCCTGTAGTGCTGCTTCCATTTGTCACATTTCCAGGTTAGATTTCTGTGGCATTGTTTGTTTATTCCTATTAAGAGAAAACATGAGAAATAGGGACTTCAAAAGAAGTGCCAATTATAACATCTGAGCTAGAGTTTTGTTCATACTGCAATTTTCAAAACACTTTAATTTATATACTACTTGCACCCTGAGATCCCCACAAAGGTATGTGGAATCCCAAAGACGCATAGTAACAAGAGAACGTGTCAAAGCAGATATCAAATGATAAGTCAAAAGGACATAGAAAACATATGGCGCTAGATAGCACTGGTACTAGCAAACTGATGAAAGCAGAATTCTGCTATTTGGGTGAGTTTTAGTGGGATGTCCCCCAGCATAAAACCAAGACTCTCAAACCTTAGTGTCTCAAGAACGGAGCCTGATACTACTACATACACACACCTCAAACTAGCATTTTTTCTTTTCCATCATATGGCTTCTCTAATTATAAAACTATATGGACTCTTCTAATTTGACTGATAACTGCAAAAAAACTATTGAAGGAGAAGCTTTCTTGCTTTTGGATGGTTACCTACAACATAAGAATAAGTAAGGCTTCAATAAATACAGGAAAAAGAATTCACAAGAATAGTAAGACTGTGATTAAAGGGTAATGAAAGCGGATTCTATATTGCGCTACTATGCAAAATATTAAATTACTAACCACAACAGGACGTAAGACAATGCAACTAATAAAAGAGCAAACATGGTTAAATGACGTGTTTTTAGGGATATTAAAAAATAAAAATTTATTAATACATATATCCTTACCTTTTACTAGGATCTTATATTATTAAAACTGAAAGAAATTTAAGAGTTGATTTATTGTTTTGGCATTTATATTAGTATGGAAACTTTTAATTCCAGACAAAAACAGTGCTGATAGAAAATTCATCTTCTTTCTATTTTGGTTAATGAAATGTTCAAAATACATGCACACAGAGTTTTGTCATCATCATTCCTTTAAACAGAGGTAGGTTTCATTGTATCCTATTTATTTATTCATTATACAGTATAAAAAAATCATACAAATTTATCTTAAAATGTTGCCTACCTATAACTTTAAAAGACAATTCTAACTGTAATTAATAATTCTAAAATAAATTTCAACTGAAATATCTCACTTATAAAAATGTGTGATTATTTTGAACTACATTTCTCAAACTGATCTCTCCATCTTTCCATCGATTTAAATACGAGTCCCTCTCACCTAGGTTTACATAACTCCTTAGAACCTGCCTACCCACTGCTAACTCAGTGACCATCCCAAAGTCCCCTCCTTTCCAGTCTAGGAAGATGTCCTACTGCTACCACAAATGTTAAATATTCTCCCCTGCTTTCAAGGCCCTCTATAATTTACACAGCCTCATTTCTCCCCATCCTTATATCCTACTGCCAAACATGGATCTTTGGCTTTATCCCTTTCTATATTCTGCTCTTATCCAAGCCTCAGCTCACAACCTATGTCCTCTGTGAAGAGCGTATCAACGAAAGTACTTAGCACACATCTAACCATTCCTACCACAATGACCTTGGCTTCCCTTTAAGCACTGACTATATGTGGAATTAAGCTCTTCAAAAATATGGTTGTACAGAAAAAAGTTAGCATAGCAGGCCTGACTGCTATCCTCCAAGGGTCCCATTTATGAGTTGGCCCTTGGCCAGTGTCTGAGACCTTAGAGTTCAGGAGTGTTCCCCAAATTAACTGATGAGTGCTGAAACTATGTAAATAGTATGGTCTACGCTGAACACTTGCCTTCCTTCTGGGAGTCTGGAATTTGGTTATACACCTGCCAGGGGACACCTATGTGATCAGCCCCCAGTAAAATCCTCAGGTACTGAGTCTCTGGTGAGCTTTCTAGGCTGGCAACATTTGATGTGTTGTCACACCTCGTTGATGGGGGAGTTAAGCACGTCCTATGTGATTCCACTGGGAGAGGACTCTTGGAAATTTACACCTGGTTTCCTCCAACTTTGCCCCACGTGCCTTTCTCTTTTGCTGATTTTGCTCTGTACCTTTTACTGCAATAAATCATAGCCATGAGCATGGCTATATGCTGAGTTCTCTGAGTCCTCCTGGTGAACCATCAAACCTGGGGGCAGTCTTGGGGACCTCTGACACAATGGTCTTTGTTCACTAGCTTAGTAAAGCATATGGATAGACACGTGTAAGTATGTGTATGTGTGTATGTATATGCTTAGATTTAATCTCATTCAACAAGCATTTTCTAAAAATTGACTTATATGAAAGGCAACAGGGGAAGATATAAGACTAGTGAGGCACCCCCTACCCTCAAGAACTTGATAATTAATCTATTTGGGTAAATAGGAAGGTAAACAGCAGTAATTAGAGACCAAATGAAACAAGAGTTAAAGAAGGGGCTTTGGTAAGGCTTTATAGTGGGTTTCAAAAGGAGAGTTTGCTAAGAAAAGAGTCAGGCACAGGAGGCTATTTCCAGCCACTAACAGTAGGAACCAAGAGTCAAATACAGGAAAATACATATTATGCTTCAGAAAGCAGAGGGTCCCTGGGGAAATGGGGCTAGAAAGGTAGCTTAGGGCTTGACCTGGCTATCAAGTTTGGTCTTTTTTTTTTTGTAGGCATGAGTGCTTTGATATAATCAGAATTTGGGAACAATGATTGGGCTAGTAGTAAAGAGTAAGCAAATCACTGGTGGCAAGGAGACAGGTTAGAATGTTCTAAAGCTTCCAAAACCCGACCAGGGATGCATAAGAATATAGAATAAAGGTGGCATTTCCAATTAGCAAGGAAAGGACAAATTATATAATAAATAGTGTTAGATAAATTATCTAACGGGAAAAATTAGATCCTTAATGTTATATCATCAAAATAAATTCTAAATGGATTGAATATTTATATGTTAAAAATTAATCATAAAACCACTTGAAGAAAACACAGTAAAGAATTTTTATCAGTATAAGCATGACATGAAATCTAGAAGCCATAAAAGACAAAACTGACAGATTCATGAACATCTAAAAGTTCATTACATGAACTAACATAAAAGCCAGCACAAACAGCTGACAAACATAAATGAACACCAGCAAAGTGTGCAACACGTTAATATCCTCAGCAGATCAACTGCTCTCAGGAATCAGTAAGAATAAGTACCGTCCCAGGGCGGCGCCTGTGGCTCAGTCAGTAGGCACCAGCCCCATATACCAAGGGTGGAGGGCCAAACTGCAACAACAAAAACTAGCCGGGCACTGTGGTGGGCGCCTGTGGTCCCAGCTGCTCGGGAGGCTGAGGCGAGAGAATCGCCTAAGCCCAGGAGTTGGAGGTTGCTGTGAGCTATGACACCACAGCACTCTACCGAGGGTGACAAAGTGAGACTCTGTCTCAAAAAAAAAAAAAAAATGAGTACTGTCCTCAAAAGAAACACAGGCAGAGTACAGAAATAATTAAAGAAAGAAATTCAAATGGCCAATGGATACATAAAAAGATGCTTATACCATTAATAATCAAAGAAAGGCACATGAGAGCTACTTTCTGCTGTGAGACTGACAACAAAAGGAGTGATAACGTGGAGCACTGGTTAGGGTGCAGGCAAACGGGGCAACACAGCAAGGTACCAAAATGATGTTCACTCTCCAAAATTATCCCACCTGTACAATTGGTTAAGACTGTTTCCCCACCTCCCCACCTTACATAAGAATGATCCATCTTCTTCCTATCCTGCATCTTACTGTTTTGTATTACTTGGGGACCCCCCAAAAGGGGCAATTTGAAACATTGGTGTCAAAAAAGTGAACCAACCCTAACACTACTAACAAACAGCATACTTCTGCAAGTCAGATGATTTCCAATTCTTTGCTTTTGTTTAAGAAAATCTAAGGTATACAAAATCAAAATGTCAGTGATAGAACATTCAAAATACTTCTTTATTTTTTTATTTTTTTATTTTTTGAGACAGAGCCTCAAGCTGTTACCCTGGATAGAGTGCTGTGGCATCACAGCTCACAGCAACCTCCAATTCCTGGGCTAAGCGAGTCTCCTGCCTCCACCTCCCAAGTAGCTGGGACTACAGGTGCCCGCCACAATGCCCGGGTATTTTTTGGTTGCAGCCGTCATTGTTTAGCAGGCCTGGGCTGGATTTGAACCCGCCAGCTCAGGTGTACGTGGCTGGCGCCTTAGCCGATTGAGCCACAGGCGCCGAGCCTCAAAATACTTCTTGATGATAGGTCACTAAGTTATTTTTTTGGCCTATAATTCAGAGTGAGTCCAAAGAATCGAGTAGCATTGCTATAATAGAAGGCCTTTCATTCCCATGTATATAACCATATAAACAAGGTTTCTCAGCACTTACATCTATAAAAAGAAAAAATAGAATTAGAATAGATACTTGAACACTGTATTATTCTACCAGCAATAAGTAATATTTATCTATGAATACATGAAGTAATTGAAAAAAGAAATGCATTTGCAATAAAATTTCTTTTGTCTAATCAATACTTTACAAAATTTGTAATATATTTATGATATTTTGATCAACTGTAAAATTAATTCAATTCTGAGGAAATATTTAACATCTAATAGTTACAGAAATCTGATGTTACATGTCAAATTAGATTTGGTGATCAATAACATATTTTCAAAGATAAAATTATATTGGGGGAGTGGAATAAAGCCTAAATTCAAGACAAAAAAGAAGCAATGTAAATTTTCTCACTATTAAAAGAATTTCTGTATTTTAAAAAAATGGATGATGTCAGTTATTAAATTCTTATAGTATATAGGTTTCACTGATGGGATTTAAAAGAATGATTAACAGTTTTATTTAAGACTGTCAGTATTTATAACATGCCAGAAATTATATCCTTTGTGATAACTTATGATGACAAAATTAGATAACCTAAAAATGTGCAAGGAAGTACATAAAGTTTTGAAATTTTATAGAGTATATGAGCAAAAAAGTTTAAAGAGCACCAAAAAAAATAATACATCTATACAATGGAATAACATGCAGATGTTAAAAAAACAAATTGAGTGGGATCGTGAGTGGACTGATAGAAATAAGAAGACTTGGAATGCTAAAGATGTAAGGAGAGCTGGGAAGATCAGCAGGATCAGTTTCTAGGTTGCCTTGGCTAGCCATGATGGACCATGCAGGAAATGAGTGGCTGGGATGTAGAACACGTTTGATACAATTTGTAAAAGCTTTGATACAATTTGTAAAAGCTTTGCAGAGATGCAATTCACACGCTAGACAGTTCTCCCATTCAAAGCATACAATTCAGTAGCTTTTTAGTATATCCACAAAGTTGCATAACCATCAATCACCACAATCACTCTTAGAATACTTGTCACCCCTAAAAGAAACCCCATACCATTAGCAATAATCCCATAAATTCCTTCCTCAACTTTCCCCTTGCCCCCCAGTACCTCCCAATCACTAATTCTACTATTTTTTTTATGGCTTTGTCTGTTCTGGACATTACATATAAACAGAATCATATAATATGTGACCATTGGTGTCTGGCTCCTGTCACTTAGCATTATATTTTTAAGGGTCATCCGTGCTGTAGCATGTTTCAATGCAAGTTTGATTTTAAACATGCTGAATTTGAGGTACTTTTAAGACATTTATGTGCATATATCTGGGAGGCAAGTGAAAATCTGGGGATCTGGAGACATCAACAGTAGTGATGGCTGAAATTCTGGGAAGAGGTAAGGACAATGAAGACAAGTAGGAGGAATAAGAAAAGAGAATAATGAATATGATGCTAGGAAATGCTTATGTTTTTAAAGAATACGTGAAGGAAGAGAAACCACCAAATAAGACAGAGAAGCCAGAGAGGTAGGTAGTGACACTAGAGGCTCTAGATTGTAAGTACTTGAAGGTGATGATGCTTTTATACAGCACTTCTTTTGCACCAGGGCATACTTCAGCTCAACAGACATGGCGAGTGTATAATAGATTCATTTTGATTCAGCTTCTTGGTTTCTGCTCTATCTTTGTACTCCAGAACTTTCAAGGTTTCTTTCAACCCCGAAAGTCATAAATCCCAGTATCTAATTTCTTTCCTGCATACTCTTTATGCCCTCTCCTCCTTTCCCTACTTATCTATGGGTAAGCTCTGGTGGCACCACGATCCAGTCGACTACTGAAGAACGTGTGGTGCTAAGAACTCCTTGCCTTCCTGACCAAATGCACAATTACTGGCAGTTTTTCAGAGGTAATATTCCCAGAGGTGACTTCATGAATTCTTATTAGGTTCTTTGTCTTCTTTGGGTATACAATCCACTTTCTGGTACACTTCCCTAAAACCATCATGAGTGACATATTTGGTGGTGAAATCAGAAACCTCTCACTGAGGTATTCAGTCAAAATGGGAGGTGGGGTGGAAGAGGTTACATAAGACATTCTATTTAACTTTAAAACCTAAAAAATAATCAGTTGCCAATTTTGTCTATCTTTTGAAAAATATTAAGTTTTACTAAAATCATTAAGCAAGTTCAGTGTAAAGACTTCATAAGGATGAATACTTAAGGGAACATTTATGACTATAAAATTTATAAAGCCAAAGTTAGAAGCTAGTGATACATACATTTCTCAGAAGAAAATATTAGCCTAAAATTATGAACAAAAGTGATGCTAAAAACTGACAAACATACCTCACTTAACTGATACAAACCTATCGTTCTATTTCATAAGTTAATTTTATGCCATATTTATGTTGTTGCATTTTCAAATACTAACATGGCTAATTCAAACAAAAACAAGCCACAGCTTGGTATATAGACAATGGAATATTGTTCAGCCTTAAAAAGAAGGAAATCTGTCATTTGTGACAACATGGATGAACCTGGAGGACATTTTGTTAAGTGAAATAAACAAGGCACAGACAGACAAATGCTTGCCACATAATCTCACCTATATGTGGAATCTAAAAAGCCATGAACTCATAGAAACAGAGAGTGAAATGGCTATCAGAGCCTGGGAAAACTGGGGATAAGCTGGTCAAAGTACTAACACAAAATTTCAGTTAGACAGGAGGATTAAGGTCAAGAAATACATTGTACATCATGGTGACTATAGTTAGTGACAATATATTGTATACTTGAAAACTGCTAAGAGAATAGATTTCAAGTGCTCTCACCACAATAAAAGGTGAGCTAATACATATGTTAAATATCTGATGTAGCCATTCTATAATGTATACATATATCAAAACATCACGTTGAACACCATAAACATGTATAATTTTTACTCATCAATTAAAAACATAAAATTAAAAAAGAGTTAGCATATAGTGGTGATGACTGCATAGCAATGAGAATGTAATTAATGTCACTGAACTGTATCCTAAAAAATGGTTAAAATGACAAATTTTATATTATACATATTTTACCACAATAAAAAATACAAATGAGGGAAAAAGAAGAGTCAGTATATTTTGCAATTATGTACCCTTTGTATATATATAGTCAGTTCAATATTTTTTGGCACTTAGTTAATTGTGTATAGTTAAAAGTCTTTAAATTTCTATTTCAAAGATTAACTACACAACATAAATTCTAAATTAACAAGTTCAAACAGCTGGTATATTCAAAATATTTGAGCATTTTAAGATTAGTTTCACCACTCTATTACTAACACTTCACATTTTTATTCAACTACCATGCAAGAAGAACATTTTTTAAATCTAGGTTGTTTCTTAAATAAAAACCCAATTTATCTAATGAACATAGATAATGTAGAAGTTCAAAAGTCACTCAACATTTTTAAATGATCACATTTCAACTAACCTTTTTTTTCCTCAGTAATCTTTCTCTGTATTTATCAGTGACAAATCCTCTGGAACCAGTGAATCGCAAACGCTGATATTTAGCCTGAATGTACAAGCTCTTCTGTACTAGGCCTGATTTATAATGGGGCTGGAATCTGCCACCTCTAAAGTTGCCCTGTAAATGAAAAAAGAATTAAATGCGGAAACCACAGCTTCCTACTCTACTCTGTCAGTATAACTGATGGAAAAATGGGAGAATATTTTATGAGGAGGACCCCCCCCTCGGGCAATTGAAGCAACATCAAAAATCCATTACTGGGATCTGATCAAACTAAAAAGATTTTGCATAGTCAAGAGCACTGTAAGTAAAGCAAACAGACAACCTTTAGAATGGGAGATTTTTGCAGGTTATGCTTCCAACAAAGATCTGATAACTAGAATCTACAAAGAACTCAAACTAATCAATAAGAAAAGAATAAATCGGCCAGGCGTGGTGGATCACGCTTGTAATCCTAGCACTCTGGGAGGCTGAGGCAGGTGGATTGCTCTGAGCTCAGGTTCGAGACCAGCAAGAGCCAGAGTGAGACCCCGTCTCTACTAAAATAAAGCCAGGTGTTCTGGCAGGTGCCTGTAGTCCCAGCTACTTGGGCGGTTGAGGCAAGAGAATAGCTTAAGCCTAATGAGTTGGAGGATGCTGTGAGCTATGACACCACCATACTCTACTGAGGGCCAAAAAGTGATACTCTGTCTAAATAAAAAATAAAGAAAGAAAGAAAAAAAAACAAACAAAAAGCAAAAAACTAAGAAGATTGAAAGCAAAATTAAAAAAAAAGAAAAGAAAAGAAAAGAATAAATAACCCCATTTCTATGTGGGCAAGAGACTTGAACAGAAACTTCTCTGATGAAGACAGGCGTATGGCCTACAAACACATGAAAAAATGCTCATCATCCATAATCATCAGAGAAATGCAAATCAAAACCACTTTGAGATAACATCTAACTCTAGTAAGATTAGCCCACGCCACAAAATCCCAAAATTACAGATGTTGGCGTGGATGTAGAGAGAAGGGAACGTGTCTACACTGCTGGTGGGAAGGCAAGCTAATACGACCTTTTTGGAAAGAAGTTTGGAGAATAATCAAGGAACTAAAAGTAGACCTACCGTTCAATCCTGCAATTCCTCTACTAGGTATATACCCAGATGATCAAAAATTATTTTAAAACAAAGAAGTTTGCACCAGAATGTTTATTGCAGCTCAATTCATAATAGCCAAGCCGTGGAAACAGCCCAAGTGCCCATCGACCCATGAATGGATTAACAAATTGTGGTATATGTACACCATGGAATACTATGCAGCCACAAAAAAGATGGAGACTTCACATCTTTTATGTTTACCTGGATGGAGCTGGAACATATTCTTCTTAGTAAAGTATCTCAAGAATGGGAAGAAAGTATCCAGTGTACTCAATACTATTATGAAATCAATATATAACCACCTACATACTCATATGAATAGTGAAATGTAACTATAATCCAGAAAGTAAAAGGGAAGAGGAGAGAGAGGGAAGGGAAGGGGGGATACGGGAGGAGGGAGGGTATTTGGGGTGACCTCACCTAATGTGCATGATGCAATGGTACATTTCAAAACTATTAAGAAATGAGTATAATTGTGATGGATGTGTTACTTAGTTCAATGTAAACATTTCACATTGTATATTAAAGCAGTACCCTGAACCCCATAAATGCATCAATGTATAAAGTTATGATTTAATAAAAAATAATTTAAAAAAATTAAAAAAAAAAGAAAAATGACTGTTACTTAGAGCTGCCCTTCATTATAGGCATTATAGATATTAAAAGGGAAGGAGTGGGCAGCGCCTGTGGCTCAATGGAGTAGGGCGCTGGCCCCGTATGCCGGAGGTGGTGGGTTCAAACCCAGCCCTGGCTAAAAACTGCAAAAAAAAAAAACAAGGAAGGAGTTAAGGATAGCAATAAAGTACATTCTCCCCAAACTAGCTTCCTGGCTTATTTTATAGACTAATATATATATTTAAAATATTAATAATTATTCTACATCCAACAAATTTTTAAAATGGTTAAAAGAACTTGAAAACTCTGCCTGGTTCCTAATCTGAGTGGACATGATTTCTTTTCTCTTTTTTTTTGTTATTTTTATTTTTTATTTTTTACATATATTAGGTTTTCACTTTTTGTCTTCACAGAATTAAAAAGGCTTAAAATTTAATAACAATATTTAAGATAAGGACTAAAAACAAAAACCTCATAAAGAATGAAAAAAGATAAATACATTCAGAAAAGAAATGAGACAATTGCTGCATCGAAATATTAAGCAATAATAATAATAATAATGCAAAGAAAGTAACATTCACATCGTCAGGTAAGAGTATTTCTGTTATAGAATGCTTTGACTCTAAGGCTCAGTATGAAGTCATCTGTTAATGTCTTTTTTTTTCCAAAGTCTCAAAAAATAGACAATTAATATTTATAAAGAAAAGTAAAAGATAATTTCAAAAAACAGATCATGCCAAATCTTATAGACAATAGAGAAAGAAGAAATACTTCAAAATCATTCTACTTAATCTGGATATACTTGATATTAAAATTGGAGAAAATATATTATTATAAAGGGGAAATTACAAATGTATTTCACTTAGAAATGAGGATGCAATATCCTAAACACCATATTAACAAGTTATGTTAATGGCTTTATGAATTAAAAATTTACGTAATGCACTTTGGTCAAAATTAAATCCAATTTATGTGAGAATTAGTCACTATTTTCTTTTTTTTGTTTTCCGATTTCAATTTAACTCCATTCAATATGATATTGGCTATGGGTTTGCTATAGATGGCCTCTGTCAGTTTAAGAAATGTCCCTTCTATACCCATTTTCTTAAGTGTTCTGATCATGAAAGGATGCTGGATATTATCAAAAGCTTTTTCTGCATTAATTGAGAGAATCATATGGTCTTTGTTTTTTAATTTGTTTATGTGATGAGTTATATTTATAGATTTATGTATATTGAACCAGCCTTGAGATCCTGGGATAAAGCCCACTTGGTCATGGTGTATAATTTGTTTGATGTGTTGCTGGATCCTGTTTGTTAGGATCTTATTGAATATTTTTGCATCTATAT
>CAUYRH010086560.1:0-16356 GCA_963574655.1 Perodicticus potto | reverse complement strand
TTATGGTTTTTTTATGTCTGGCTGCTTTTGGAATTTTCTCCTTCGTATTCACTTCAGTAAAGTTAATTATGATGTGCCTGGGTGATGTCTTATTTGGGTTGAGTCGTGCTGGGGTTCTGAAACTATCTGCTATCTGGATATCAGGATCTCTTGGCATGTCTGAAAAGTTCTCTTTCACAATCTCATGAAGAAGGACCTCTGCGCCTTGTGAAGCTACTTCATCACCTTCAGGGACCCCTATAAGGTGAATATTGGTTTTCTTCGAATTATCCCAGAGCTCTCTGAGAGAATGATGTTTTTGCTTTCCATTTCTCTTCCTCTTTGATCATTTGGGAATGTTCAAAAGCTTTGTCTTCAATGTCAGAAATCCTTTCTTCATCCTGTTCCATTCTGTTAATGAGAGATTTTACTATATTTCTCATATCATGTAGGGTTGCAACTTCTTTCTCAATGTGTCTACATCTTTGGTAATTTTGTCTTTGAATTCATTGAATTCTTGAAATATCTTCTGAATTAATCCTACAAATTCTACCTCCATATTTACTTTCATTCTGTTGATCTTGTTTGCAATGCAAATTCTAAATTCTATTTTAGACATCTCAGCTGTTTGTGGATGGGATTCTCTGGATTGGCTGGTTTGTCATTCCTTGGGGGAGTCGATCTGTTCTGTTTATTCATGTTGCCAGAGTTTTTCCCCTGATCCCACCCCATGATTGTTTTTCAGCGTTTAGCTAGATGAGCAGGTAAGGTGAAATTAGACTGGAAACTTCGATGGTTCTGATTGACCAGCCCTTCACCTAGGAACTGGGACTGGTGACTGCAGCTTTTCCTTTACAATTTTGCAAAGACCATAAATCGGTAGGCTTTATATATACCAACAATAGCCAAGCTGAAAAAGCAATCAATGACTCTATTCCATTTACAGTAGCACCAAAGAAGATGAAATATTTGGGAGTTTATCTGACAAAGAACGTGAAAGATCTCTGCTAAGAGAACTATGAAACTTTAAGAAAAGAAATAGCTGAAGATGTTAACAAATGGAAAAACATACCATGCTCATGGCTGGGAAAAATCAACATTGTCAAAATGTCTATACTACCCAAAGCAATATACAATTTTAATGCAATCCCTATTAAAGCTCCCTAAATCCCTATTAAAGATCTGGAAAAAATAATACATTGTTTTATATGGGGTTCAGAAAAAAACCTCGAATAGCCAAGACATTACTCAGAAATAAAAACAAAGCAGGAGGAATTATGCTATCAGATCTCAGACAATACTATAAATCAATAGTGATCAAAACAGCATGGTACTGGCACAAAAACAGAGAGATAGATGTATGAAATAGAATAGAGAACCAAGAAATGAACCCAGCTACTTACCATTATTTGATATTTGACAAGCCAATTTAAACATTCAATGGATAAAAGATTAAATGGTGCTGGGTGAACTAGCTGGCAACCTGTAGAACACTGAAACTAGACTCACACCTTTCACCCTTAACTAAGATACACTCTCACTGGATTAAAAATCTAAACTTAAGACATGAAACTATAAAAATACTAGAAGAAAGCACAGGGAAAACTCTTGAAGGAATTGGCCTGGGAGAATATTTTATGAGGAGGCCCCTCCTGAGCAATGGAAGCTGCATCAAAAATACACTACTGGGACCTGATCAAACTAAAAAGTTTCTACACAGCCAAGAACACAGTAAGTAGAGCAAGCAGACAGCCCTCAGAAAGGGAGAAGATATTTGCAGGATATGTCTCCTACAAAGGTTTAATAACCAGAATCCACAGTGAACTCAAACATATTAGCAAGAAAAGAACAAGTGATCCCATCTCAGGCTCGGCAAAGGACTTGAAGAGAAACTTCTCTGAAGAAGACAGGCGCACGGCCTACAGATACATGAAAAAATGCTCATCATCCTTAACTAAAAGAGAAATGCAAATCAAAACTACTTTAAGATATCATCTAACTCTAGTAAGACTAGCCCACATCACAAAATCCCAAAACCAGAGATGTTGGCGTGGATGTGGAGAAAAGGGAACACATCTACACTGGTGGTGAGAGAGCAAACTAATACATCTTTCTTCTAGAAAGATGTTTGGAGAATACTTAGAGATCTAAAAATAGATCTGCCATTCGATCCTATAATTCCTCTACTAGGTATATATCCAGAAGACCAAAAATTGCATTATAACAAAGATATTTGTACCAGAATTTTTATTGCAGCCCAATTCGTAATTGCTAAGTTATGGAAAAAACCCAAGTGCCCATCGATTCATGAATAGATTAATAAATTGTGGTATTTGTACACCATGAAATATTATTCAGCTGTAAAAAAAGATGGAGACTATACCTCTTTCATGTTTACATGGATGGAACTGGAAAATATTCTTCTTAGCAAGATATCTCAAGAATGGAAGAAAAAGTACCCCATGTACTCAGCACTAAGATGAAGCTAATTTATACCTTTCATATGAAGGCTATAACCCAATCTCAGTACAAGAATATTGGGAAGGGGGAAAGGGAGGGGAAGGTGAGGGGGAGGAAGGGTGGAGGGAGGGTGACTGGTGGGTCCACACCTAGGGTGCATCTTAGAAGGGTGCAGGTGAAGTTTACCAAGTGTAGAGTATAAGGGTTTGAACACAATAACTAAGAAAATGCCATGAAGGCTGTGTTAACCAGTTTTGTGAAAATATTTCAGACTGTATATGGAACCAGCTCATTGGACTCCATGATTGCATTATTGTACACAGCTATGATTTAATAAAAAAAAAAATTGTACACAGCTATGATTTAATAAAAATAAATAAAGAAGAATTTCTAGTGGAACCAGAATAATAATTTTTCAAGAAATAATAACCCCCAGACTCTGAGAATTGACAGGGGTTTTCCTTTTCCTCTGGACTCCCTGCTATAAATGTTACGTTGGTCAAATCAGATTAAATATAGAAATAAAGGGTGACCGGGTGGCACCTGTGGCTCAAAGGAGTAGGGCACAAGCCCTATATACCAGAGGTGGCGGTTTCAAACCTACCCCCAGCCAAAAACTGCAAAAATAAAAAAAAGAAAGAAAGGGTGATTATGTAAAAGCAATATCAGGTCATAGAGATAGCAGAAATGAAGAAAGAACACAGGGAAATCATAGGATCTTGGGTTCAAATCTTGATGATTAATATTCATTACTTCTATAAATTTGGCAAAACTTAAATTTAGTTATCATGTTCGAGGTTTCTATTCTGCAAAGAGGAATAAAGAGAAGCTATATGAAAATTTATGAAGAAATTAAGAGTAAAATCCTTAGTTACCATCTGCTTATCTGTTGGTAAAAAATGGGAATAAGTTGAAGTCTACTCTTTTATTCATTTATTTTCTTATAATTAGTAAGAACTACTTTTTCCATTTACCCCACAGCTCCTTACCTAGCACATTGAGAGAGGATCATCTTCTGCTCATTCCTCAAACTCATTCCCAAGCTTGTGATCAAGAGCAATTGTCTCTTTTCACTTTACCCCAGTGATGGGACTGTTTGTAATAAGTGACCAACTCTTTTCAAGGGCTATGTCTTGAAATAAAATAATTCTTACCATTTATCTTCCTAAGTTACAAAAATGAATATGCCTCTGTATCTCAGTTGAGAAAAATAAATAACAGTTAGAGAGAGTGACTACAATCAAGGTACCCAGATCTGAATCCCTGCTCAACCAGACCAAACTGCCATTGGATATCTCAACTAAAGGTGTATGTACTTCGATTTTACATAGAGGAAAGGGAACCTGATAAAGTCCCATGTCTAGAAAACCATGGGAATTAATGCCAGCTCTTCTTACACATCATGAGACATCTGATTGTCTTTTCATATTCTCCCAGTGAGTATCCCATTTTTAGCTTAGGGGAAACAGAAAACTGCAGTACAGGAGGGTTTATATACTTTTGTTTATGTGCTTTGCTCCAGTACAAACAGAGTGTAACAAAGATACAGGTATCTTCAGTTCCTGAATGAGAATTTAAGAAACAACAGGGTGCAAAATATCTTCATAATAGGAAACAGCAGAGAATACAATTAGGCACAGACAGATTTGTATCAAGATCAGATAAGACCATCATGGCCTTTCAACACTGAATTTTTTCCATTTTTCCTGTCCAGATCTCTTTTCTTGTCTTCTCAAGAATCTTTGCCCAAGCAAGCTGACCTATTTGGCCTGTATCAACCCGTTTTTATTTTGTTGTTGGTTTTTTTTTTTTTTTTTTGGTATGTTTGTTTGTTTTTTGTTTTTTCCTCTGACTTCTATTTGGGTTTCATCAAGAGGAAGAAGGCAAGAGATAGCTGAAAAGAGCAAAAAAAAAAAAAAAAATTCGTGGGTATTTATTAAGGCATTCCCTATACACCTTACACACAGGACATGAGTTGTTAGTGGCAGTCTTCTCCTATGATGTCACAGCTCCTGTGGTGCTGTGCTTATATCTTCTGGGTATAACTGAAATTATGGTGAAAACCTCTGCTACAACTCTTTGATCTGATAATGATTTCCTCCTGTTTTTTTTTTTGCTACGCCTCTGAGTGCTTGCCCTTGTTGTCCTTGTGAATAGTCTATTAATTTCTTGTCACTTGGCTCAGCATCTAGGGTACCAGCCACATGCACCAGAGCTGGTGGGTTTGAACCCAAGCAGGGCTTGCCAACAACAATGACATTTACAACAGCAACAACAAAAAAATAGCTGGGCATCGTGATGGGCGCCTGTAGTCCCAGCTAATTGGGAGGCTGAGGCAAGAGAATTGCTTAAGCCCAAGAGTTTGAGGTTGCTGTGATGCCATGGCACTCTACCATGGGTGACATAATCTGTCTCAAAAAAAAAAAATTCTCATCACTTGCACCTCTTTCCTACCCTGGCTGATATACTTACTGTTGCAGTTCCTAACTCCTGGACCACTGACTAGTACTGGTCCAGGGTCTGTTAGGAACCTGTTCACATAGCATACCACCTGACATCTGGCTCCCATTGCATCACCACCCCTCCCAGCCACCCCACCAGACATCCATCAGCAGAAAATTATCTTCTATGAAACTAATCTTGTGGTCTAAAAGGTTCATTCAGTGCACAGCAGAAGGTGAGCATCAAGTGAGCAAGCAAAGCTTCATTTGTATTTATAGCTGTTCCCCATCACTTCTCCACCACCTCTTCCCCTACCTACCCCTATCTATGGAAAAAATTGTCTTCCCTTAAACTGGGTCCCTGGTGCCAAAAAGGTTGGTAACTGTTGACTTACTGTGTACTTTCCTTGGGTCCCTCTGAGTCATTCTGGATTCCACACTTGGGTGTTGCCATTGTGTTTTACCCAAAGTAGTTGAGCTAGGAGTTGGGAATTCACACTGAGCCCCTGCTCCTCTTTTCCAACTGCGTACCTGTGCACACAGCTGTCTCCATCTGGAGGGGTGAACCTCAGACACTTTCAGAAATCTCCCTGCAGGCTGGCAATGAGTATTGGTAATCCTGTTCAGCAAACACAATTGCTCTGGTATTGGTGCCTTGCACCAGTCCCAGTAATGATGGGATAATTTTGCTGAAAAAAAAGAAAGACATTCAGTATACCAGAAACATGATTAAGCTGGAATTTTCCCTCATGACTAATGAAAAGAGCAAAGGAATAGATTCTGCTGGAAACAGAGCACAATTGTTAAGAGCTATGCTTTTCCCTCATTTTAAAGGAAAAGCCATTTTTTCCCAGATACTTAATTTTTTTGGAAACAAGTGATGCATGTATACAGTTTTAAATAGTTAGCAAAGCTTGTGGCAAATTCTCTACTAGGCCTTCCAAACATTTCCTCAGAAAACTCAATGATATACGAAGGCTGCCTGCAAAATATCCAGCCCTGTATGTCTCTATTTTTCATACTATGTAGCTGGATACTTTCTGGACAGGGCCATCTACAGCCCACATCTGGGTAATTTTCTGTGCCTTATAGCCAAACTGTCTTTTTCTCATAAAGTCATTGTTGCATTTTTTTCCCTCAGAGACATAAGACCACAGAGTCAAATGCTTTTTTTCTTAATAGAGAAGTTTCTCAATATAATTTAGATTACAAATATTATTTGTTCATTTCTTCTCTTTCCTAACAATGAAATACATTTCATATCGTATTATTATGGAAAAGTCTTTAGTTAGGGCTGGGATGTTCGCATGTTCATTTCTCAGTACATTAGCCATTATTTTTACATCCTAAAGCTTAAAATATAAAAGCATTGAATCTTTTATTTCATTGTCTTATTAACCACCTATCTTTATTTTAAAATGATATATTCTAAATTTTCCATTCTATTTCCTAATGCAGAATTACTTCTCAAAAATATTTAAAGTGATATGTTTTTTTGCTTTAAGACAGAATTGTCTAAGTTTTCAGAAGTTTGAAGTATGGACTTCAAAGCTTTGAAATGAGCATCTATGCTTTTTTTTAAAAAAAAGAAAATCCCAAATGCAATCTAGCCTTATAGAAAAATTCATACAAACTATTTTTCTGTAAAAAAGCATATTTTTTAAAATTAAATCATAGCTGTGTGCATTAATGTAATCATGGGGTACAATGTGCTGGTTTCATATACAATCTGAAATATTTTCATCAAACTTGTTAACATAGCCTTAATGGCATTTTCTTAGTTATTGTGTTAAGACATTTATATTCTGTATTTAGTAAGTTGGAAGCATATTTTTTTAACAGTGCTTTGTCACAAATCTAATAGTCACTCAAGATTCAAACTGATTTTTTACTAACATGATCAGAAGAACTGACAGCAAATTGATCATCTCTTCATGGTTTATTGAACATGCTTCTTGTATGTTCTTATCATTCTCATTTTGTGAAAAAAAAAGTTTTATCTTTGAACCAATTGACAGAAAACTAAAGGGCGACTTTTGTTTTCCTTCTCAAAGTATTTGCATACAATTTTCTGTAAAATAAAATTTAAAGCACAACAAAAACTATTCATTTTCAAATCTTTTCCTGCTAAATTCCTACCATTCTGTCCTGCCAGTTCTCTCTTTCCTCCATCTCTTATAATATAATATTTAATTGCCTGCCATATATTTGGGCTTTATTTGACATCTGAAGTTAGTGTACCTTTTTCCTAACTCTCTGAGCACCTCCCCATCAAAGTGTATAATGACATGAATCATGTTCTTGAATAGGACACTTAGTAATACTTAATTTCAAGTGTTCAGTAGGACCTCTTCAGAGCTCAGAAAACATAGAGGGAGATGCACATACACACATATATCTCATATATACACACACAAGCATATGTGTGTGTGTATGTGTGTGTATCAGATACATATTTACTCTTTAGGTTTAGAGGAAGAATATCTAATAGTAGACAAGTTTCCTAAGAGAATATCCTGAGGTTATTTCCAGATTCAATTTACAGTTGTAACATATTCAGACAAGTTAGAGGCTATTCTAATGTGTGTATACTTCACTGAATAGAGTCTCAAAAACTTTAGAACTTTGCCCATCAATAAGGTAGTCTCCCTGGGAAATTTTTATTTTTAACTGTTAGCTCTTTGAAGATGCATACTTGATTTTTCTAAAGTTGTAGATACATCATAAAATTGAGCTGTTTGCAATGTTATTTCCCTAGTGAAAAGTCAGTTACTAAAGTTGTAGCTCTTGAAGAATTTTTTGGATGTTTTAAAAACTTTCAAGGAAAAGAGAAAACAGACAAACAAATTCAAAGTTTCCAATTAAGTATTCTCATAATCAACCCCAAAGATCTCAGATTTTATTCCTAAAAATGAGTTGGATTAAATGTATGTCATTTTTAATACAAAGTATACCAATAGTAAGGCTTTCTTTAAAGTATCCATATATTGTAAATACTATTTTTAATATTACCTGGCTGGACACAACCCTCATATACTTGGTAGCAGAGGTGCCTCTGCGATAATAGAAAACCTTGTAGTTTTGTAAGAAGAGTAGCCAGCATGATTTCTGGTAGCATTACTACCTTACAATCTAACTCAGATTACATTAAATTCTCAAGTTTTCATGAAAAAGAGGACCAGCACATTAAGAAAAAAAAATTGTAGTCTTCAAGGTAATCAGCAAAAATGATGGATACTGAATGAAATTATCTTAAATTTTCAAAATCCTTTCAAGATTATCTTCAGTTTTCAAAATCTCCAAATCCAGAGTCACGAGGAGCCAAAAATAAACACCATACAAAACCATAACTATTGGGCGGCACCTGTGGCTCAAAGGAGTAGGGCGCCAGCCCCATATGTTGGAGGTGGTGGATTCAAACCCAGCCCTAGCCAAAACCCGGAAAAACAAAACAAAACAAACAAACAAACAAAATAACTATTAAAATGTTCACTTTCAAACATTTAGTTATGTTCCAAAGCAGAGAAACAATAACCTCTCTCAGCATGTACAACAGAGAGATTTATTTTAGGGAATCCGCAGGTGGCCATAAAGTTCCTGTGCAATTTAAAATAGACAACTTTGCATTATGTGCACACAATTGATGGTGAATCTGAGAAGTAAATAGAGATAGTAAAGTGACTGAGAGATTATTACAGCAGGAAGAAGCTATCACCCACAGGCTGGCTCAGAAAGAAGGAACATGGCATTCGTGAAACCCAGCAGCCTGTCCAGTGGAAAATGGGTCCAACCAGAGAGATGGCCAACTCCACAAATGCCTTCTAATTCAGGGGAAAAGAGGAAGAGTAACTTTGACTGTATTTTTCTCCTCGCCTCCAGCCTTTCACATTTGCCTCCCAAATGGCAAAACACATCTGGAATATAGCTTCCGTAAATGCCCAGAAAGCCAAGCCTACCACAGTCATCACACTTAATAAGGGGAACAGATGGCAGAGTAAGCAGACCTGGGATTGGTATACAGGTGAGAATCAATGGTTCTCTGGGCCCCAGCGAAGTGATTCTCTAGGCCCCAGTGGAGGAGGCAGGCTCACCTCCATCTTAACACCATGTCATTCCCTTACTTGTGATGCCAAATCATAGGTTAAGTGGAGATTAGGGAGTTCTTGTTTCTTGCCTGTGATCACAATCTTTTGTTGCCAAAACATTCCAGATAAAATTCCATTCCAAATAAAAGCAGTGTCCTTGCTGTTTACATCTGACAGCTCAATCATGAGAGTGGAAATATGGACACGTAAGGGAAGAGTCATATCTTGATATGCTTACATTACTGGAAATAATGATTTAATGATCTCAAAACCAATATTCATTTGTCTATTATGAGTAGGTTAGAAATTAAATTAAGAAAATAATTACAGAGGATGGACAAAGGGAACAGAGATGAGCGGGAAGTGGATCAGAGAAAAGTAGATATGCATGCAAACTACAGAACCTATGCAGAGAAATTCAAAGTCTGTTACAAGAGTGACAACTCAAAGTCTGGAGGTCCTTTAAGACAGATGGACTGCCTTGCTGTAACTTCACCCTTTCCCAGGGTGATTTGGCCCCATGGTCTTTGGGCACCGGGAATCCAGGCTCCCACAGGTGGGGCTGCTCTCTCAGAGGGAGTGAATGCAGAGGGTTGAAAAGATTAACAAAAGAAGGCGAAACACACTAAAATGAACACCAACATGTTCATCTTATAGGAGAGAAAAAGTCTGTCAGGAAGTGAGGGGAAAATGCCCCTCCCCTCCCATTTCTCAGTATGACAAGACACCCCACTGCTAACAAGACTTCCCAGGGGCTTAATTGCCCATCTCGGGGTTTGTGTACATGGTCTAATTAGGGTCAGCCTTGATATCCCCCTACACCTGGACTGTGTTCCTATCCCTGATTTTGTTTGTGTTAAAATCAAAAGTAACATAAAGTGATAAATTAAGAAGTAAATCAATACAATTAAGACAGTTAAAAAAAAATAGTTTGATTAGAAAATGCAAGCCCCCCAAACAACATGATAAAAGGGTACAGCCTCCCCTCTTTTGATGTATATAATAAAAATGGAGTTTTTATTTACATCAGCCTTGCGTGAGGGGCTGATCCACGGTCCTCACATTTGAAGGTGGAGAGTCCCCCGACCCAGATCTTAGAAAACTTTCTCTTCGTGTCTCAACTATTCATTTTTCTCTCATCCTCTTGACTCAACCAGCCACTGGGAGGGAACTCACGAAATAGTTTGCGGCTGGTCCCCCCAAAATAGTGACAGAATAGCTTCTTCCTCTAAATAACCTGTCACCTATCCCTGTTAGGATTTCCCTGCAGTGCTCCTACAGCGCTCCTACAGCACATAGCTGCCACTGGGTCTTGCCCAGATTCCTCTTTATTTATACTTTTACACAGAATCCTTTTACTCCAATCTGACTTTCCCCAGCATTTGTTAAATAATCGTCAGGTCTCAGTATATCTGCATTTTAAGTATTGATAGAAGTCCAATTCTTTCACACCAAACAACTGTGTCACCTACAATTCAAGAAACCCTGTCTCTGCACATTCCTGTAGTGGCTGCATAGGAACATTTAGGGGATGGTTGTCATGTAACAGAGAGAGTGGTGGTATTGCCTCTTACACTCTCCAATCTAACTCCCATTGGTGGTCTTCCAACTTAAACTATCATGGAAGCTTGAAAGCTGCAACTTCTCCGGCAAGAGTCAGGCGTCCCAAGCTGTCATCTGCCCAGAGCTCTCAGCAGAGGCCAGGTAAAATTTGCCTTGTGTAGCCATGTGATTCTTACTCTGTACAACTCTGAGAGGCCACTTTAAGTTGCTGATGGTGCCTCAGAAGTTGTTCATCAAGGTGACCCTGCCTATACACATCTAGATGTTAAATAAGTACTTGTCAAGTGGTAAATGAATCGGGAAGGTTAGCAAAGCTTTATAATATGTATAGAGCAGAATGAATATCATTATGTGGAAATAGGTTTTATAGAGAAATGGATATTGGTAAATTATCCTAAAAACTTTGCTAGTTAAAAAATTACATTTTTGCTTGAATAATAATAGGATATGAATTTGCCAGAGGAATGCTATTAATGAATAAGGGTCCACATACTCAACTCAATTAAATTATATAAGAAGGCATGTTGAACACAATGAAGCATCATCTAATTAGAAGGTCCAAAAAGGTCTCTGAAAATCAGGCATATCATGAAACCTTTTGCTTTAGGAGACTGGCCTTTCTGTCCAAAATGTTCGTTAGTTTTTGCCCTAAATTGAACAGATTTAGCTATGTTACACATTTCCTCTCCTGTCTCTTAAGCAGTAGCAAGATTTCTTTTTGCTTTCTTCATCTGATGGTGCAATATGAATAGCCATTAATACTGTACAATTTTATTACACGTATCAACTACTGAACTGTTACCTTACTGGGTTTAATTCAGTTTCTTACGTGCTACTCACCTTTGGAGATACCACTCACAGCTGAATCCATTTTTATCTTTATCCTCTTCTTTTTATTTTGTCACTCCAGTCACTGAACCCAGTAGCACTGAAACATACTTGTGTGGGCTTCCAAATAGAGGGGAGCAGAGAGTTTGTAATGTTGCCACAGAAGCATCAATTCTGGAGCTGGCCAGAGAAGTCATGGATCACATACTGTGTATTTTTAGGAAAGACTTATATAACTCATCAAAGCAGTGCTAAGACCTGCTCTTTAGCCTTGAGAGGAAAGAAACTACACAGAATCCTGGGGCAGAAAACATGCTAATGTGCACATCCACATGATCTAATCTTATGTCAATGTAACTGACAATTAGCAAAATAACTGTCAATAGCCTGGATGAATATATATTCTGACCACCAGCCCCTTAGCAGTATGAGAAGTTAAATTACAATCAGCAATTTAACAAGGAAACATGGAAACAGACAGCGAAAGAGTAAATCAGACCCCTGAACCAGGTACCCTCCTCCCCAGAACTATTTAGATAAATATTTCTAGATTATCTCTTCGTTATCCAAGGTTCTTTTTGTGCTCTATATGTGTAAGTCTTCAGCTAGACTATAATTCTGTCATTTTAGCCCAGGACTCATTTTAATGCTATGTTTATGCATATTTTTGATGGTACTATATACATTTATTAGTTTAGAATCTAGAGACTAATTTTGCTTCCCCTATTTTAAAGCTCTTGGGGATATCACATTATTGCCCAAAGTAGCTTAGCAATTTGTGCCTGGGAAGTAAAAGGAACATAACAAGATACGTTAATAAATTCAGCATTTTGAAAAATATGTAAAATAGTATATTTGAATTAATATAGCTAATCTATGAAGTAGATACTTATTTACACATATAAGTCTAGTTAACAGATAAAGGAAACTCCTGAGGGAATGTTAACTATGATATTGCATTATAATTTGATTGATATATAAATTTATTTAGTTGTTATTACTTTCAAACATGGAATGTTTTATTACTTGTCTATAAGGAGAGAGTGAGACTGAGATTTCCTCTCTCCACTCCTTCCTCCAAAGGGCACTTCAGATCAATTTATGGCAGTAACTTCCATGAAGTGCTGGGCAAAGGAAGAAAGACAGGAAGAAAGAAAGTGGCCTGTCCTCTTGTAGAATATTTGGGACAAAGAGTTTTAAAAGCTAAAAATATTTTACTGACCAGTGTAAAGATCTCTCCTCTTAGGCTATCAGTCTTTTCTCCCCTGTAGATATTCAGTGCATTTTTCCAAACATAAAAAGAATACTAATTCATTAACATTTATAACATGATATATGTTTCTAGTACCATTAGCATTTTCTTATAAGACTGAATTTCCTTTCAATATATGCCTTTAGAGAATTTGCTGCATTTTGAAATATGAGCATATTATGTCTTAGGGTTAAGTTATATATTTTTTTTTGTTTCCCCAAAACTACAACCATAGTTATATAATGGAAATTAGTAGAAATCTAAAATTTAGTGTAGAGAACTTAACACATAGACATGTGTATCTTCTATATGCATTTGAATTGATGCACACATTAATTAATTGCTATGTATGTAAACAGAGCTATATTTAACTTATTAAAGTAAGGAACATCAGTACTCTCAAATATACAGTAATTATATTTTACAAATAAAACTTGGGTATGCACAGTCTGAGAAATATAAAGGGTACACTACATGGAATAGGATCCATCTTAGGAAATCAAGAAACATGTATTAACATGTGACCTGTGAGTGGTATATCCAGGAGATGATTTTTCTTCACATAGCTGTAGTTCTACAGTAAAATATATTTTTTTCTTCCTTCCAAATTAAGAATGTAAAAAAGAAAAAAAATGGAGCTTTTCATAAAATTTTTACCATAGATGTTTTCATTATATTCATTACTAAAACTCTCCAGGTTGTTCTGTTAAATTGTTTACTTTTAAACCTATTTAGTCAGCAATATTTATGGATTAGAACTTTTCCAGAAAAAAGATATGATATACCCATGGGTGTACAAACTTTTTTCCTTCTCTGCCACACATTGAAAGAGTAAAAGTTGTTTTGGGTCACATTAAATACACAAACACTAACAAAGCTGTTTAGCTAAAAAAAGGACTTTGCAAACTTGTCATGATAGCCAACACCACACATAAGACAAAAAAATCTTCATGAAGTCATCACGTGGCATACAGGACACTGGACACCCCTAATACACTATTATACTGCTTGGCCAGTCAATGTGTGTCGTGCTGCAAGACAAAAGTTCTCAGCACAAAGCCTGATCATGGTTGATTATGTAAATGAAATGAAAGAAAGATAATATAATAAGTATTCCCAGAAGAGGGTCTCTGGTTTTACATTTATTTTTTTATTTTTTACATTTTTACATTTCTTGAATTCAAAATTTTTGCTCTGTTCATTACTAGTATGTAATCCAAATTATATTATTTAGACTTTCTAAATATCAGTTTACTCGTCTATTAAAGGGAAATGATACTAACTTCATATGGTTAGTGTAAGGATCAAACATTATAAATCATTTAAAATGTAGGACATAGGACCTGTAAGATAAAAACAACATTCCAAGCATACTTATTCTTACTTTTGTGGCAGTGATGCTGTATGGTTTTTGCATCCAGTGGCCAATCTGACATTAAATAGCAGGAAGACACTTTTAAGAAGTAAATATTTAAAAATTTATATCTCTAAGTGGCCAACTTCAGTCATGTGATAAATTAAAAATTGATTTATTGCCATTTTCCTTAAATTTTTAATTTACAAAATTTGAATGTGGAGGGAGGAGCCAAGATGGCGGCCGAGTAACAGCTTCCTTGCAACTAGGCACAGTGAGACTGGGGAGAGAAGAATTCAGGCATCTCTGGCTGGCAAGATCTGCCCAGAAAGATCCCTTTGGGTACACAGGGAGACAGCGTGAGACTTCTGGACCCCTGAGGAAGGCAAAAGCAGTGGGCAAGTGCTTGCGTGTGTTCGTTAGGTCTAATCCTGCCGGCAGCTGTGGCTACAGCAGCAGTGAGACTGCAAACTGGAAAGTCCTTACCTGTGAGCTGTTCGGATTTCTTTTGGACTTGGCACTCAGTTGAGCTGCCTTGGGAGAACTGGAGCAAGAGTGTGGGAGTCTTTGAGTGTTGTCTGGGGCTCCAGACTGAGCCACCGAGCCAGACAGAGCTACCAGTGTTTGGTGGTGGGTTGTATGGAGCCATCATAGGAGAACTGTCCCAGCAAGCTCCACCTTCAGGGTTGCAAAACAAGCATTGGGTGGGAGCCAGTAATCTAGTGACTGAGCAGCCTAAAGGCGGGGACTGAGATGCCTTACAGCCTTAGCCCTCAGGGGCATTGGGTGAGACCGGTTTTGGCAAACTGGGTAAGTGGATAGCCACTTAAGGAGTGATCCCAGAGACAAGCGCTTTCCTGGGAAAGCTTCTGCTTAGCCCAAGTTAGCAAGTTAAAGTGCCTGCTAAACAGGGGATTTAAGCTCTCCACCCTGCAAGGTTTGGGAAATCATTAGAGGCCTCTGGTCTCCATTCTGTTCATCTGTATCAACATTGTGATTAACATATCATACCCCAGAAGGTCACCTCTTGCCCAGACAATATCAGCAAGATATACATACTGCTTTGTTTCTTGGTTTTGTTTTGTTTTGTGGGGTTTTTGTTGTTGTTGTTGTTGTTTGTTTGTTTGTTTTCATTATTGTTGTTTTATTTTTAATTTCAACATTTTCCTTAAAGATTTTTCTTTTCTTTTTTTTATTGCTTCATTTTTCTAGTTTAAATATAACTTTTCATTGTTGCCTTTTTCAACAATTAGGCTTCAATGTTTGCTAGTGTTTCTACTCGTAGTAATTGTTTTTTCCCCCAATCTTATCCTGTAAAGTTTTTCGTTTGCTTGTTTTGATTTGATTTATTGCATTTTTGTCTTCCCTCTCTACTTGGTGGAGGTGGGATACTGTGTCTAAACAGGCTGGCAAAGAGCTGCTGAGCTAATCACCCAACCAGGCACCCCCAGAGGTTGGGGGCTCTAAGGTTGGGTCAAAGTACCCTACTGTACACCCATATGGCTTCTGTCCCCCTCGTTCTGTGCCTTTCTACTTTTGGTCAAGAGTTGCTTCTACCCACCCCATCTCCTTCCTCCTTTTTCTTTTCTTTTCTTTCTTTCTTTCTTTTTTTTTCATTTTTCTTTCTCGCTTTCTTTCTTTTTTCCCTTATTGCTCTTCAATCTTCTCATCCTCTGGTCCTGTACCAAAAGGACTCATCGAAAATCTAGTCCAGAAGCACGGCAATTTAAAGAGCAGGAGGAAGCAAAAGGAAAATTAGGACAAGGAAACAGATAAAAGAAATCATGAGGAAGAACCTGCAGAAAACTCCTGGCATCATGAAAAAACAGTCCAGAGCAACCACCCCTAGGAGCTGTGAGGTAGATACTGTAGAGGATTCCACCTATAAGGAAATGTTAGAAATATCAGAAAGGGAATTTAGAATACAGATGATGAAAACAATCAAGGAAATAAAGGAAGAAATGAATGAAAATGCTAAGAAAGCAGAAAAAGAAATCCAAAAACAGAATCATTTAAGAGAAGAATATAAAAAGGATATGGCAGAGATGAGGGAAATGAAGCAGTCAATTAGGGAACTTAAAGATGCAGTAGAATGTATCAACAACAGATTAGACCATGCAGAAGAAAGAATCTCAGAGGTAGAGGACAAAGCTCTTGAGATCACTCAGATGCTTAAAAAGGCAGAAAAGAAGAGAGAGAAAGCAGAACATTCACTGGCGGACTTATGGGACTCAATGAAGCGTTCAAACATACGAGTTATAGGTATCCCAGAAGGGGACGAAGAAAGCCCCAGGGGAATGGAAGCCATACTAGAGAATGTTATAAATGAAAATTTCCCAAATATCACCAAAGATTCTGACACTCTCCTTTCAGAGGCATATCGGACCCCAGGTC
>CAUYRH010086553.1:0-12999 GCA_963574655.1 Perodicticus potto | reverse complement strand
ACATTTAGTCTGGTTGAGAAGATCAGTAGAATACGGTGTATACTGATGACTTCATACTGAGCCTCAGAGTCAAAGCACTCTATAATGTCTTATTTGACAATGTGAATGTTACTTTCTTGGCATTATTATTACTAATATTGCATAGTATTTTGAGGCAATAATCGTCTGTTTTCTTTTCTGAATGTATTTATCTTCATTCATTCTTTACGTGGTTTTTGCTTCTAGTTCTTATCTTAAACATTGTTATTGTTATTAAATTTTAAGCCTTTTAAATTCCATGAAGGCAAAAGTGGAAACCTGATTACCACATGTATATGTAAAAATAAAAAAATAATAAAATAGCTAGATGAGAGCAAAAAAAATTATTATACATATTAAAATAATGGCATAGCCATTAAAACAAAAGGATGGATTTGTTTGCCATTTAAAATCAGCTTGAGGCTCACTAAGGACATAAATATCGTATTTTGGGAAATTCACATAAGATGCTTTCTGTGGATGTGCATGGAAACAAGGTCTGTATTTTATATAACAGCAGGCTCTAAATCAAAGGGGGAGATGATCCCTGAAGTTATTAACTTGGAAAGAAAATTGTCTTAAGACCAAGAATAAAGGAGTGAGAGATAGAATCTGTTCTTTCTTATTTTCAAAAGCAGCTGTTTCCCATTTTTGTGTTATGTATTATGCCAGGTATTAAGACATAAACCAACACACAAGGCCTGATAGCCAGTCACTGAGAGCAGAGGGCAAGCCTGGCTTGTGGCAGCAGGTTGTATGGATATAGACATTATCTTGGAGAACTCAAATCTTGAGCTTTCCAAGAACTGCTGTGTTTCTCCTATGGCCTGTATTTATCCCGGGGATTTGCCCTCAGCATTTTGGAAAGACTTTTTTTTTTCTTTTTTTGCAGTTTTTGGCCGGAACTGGGTTTGAACCCACCACCTCCTGCATATGGGGCCGATGCCCTACTCCTTTGAGCCACAGGCGCCGTCCAATTTTGGAAAGACTTTTGCATGAACCAGTATGCCTCAGCTATTCTTAGAGAATCCAAGGGCTTGCTCAAAGGATATATAAAAGGTGACATGGTCCATCTGTAAGAATAAGTAAAGATCCCAGTAATCAGATGATGCTAAGAGGTATAATTGGAACTATGCAATCACTTATCCTTTCCCACCTGGAGAATTTCCTCAGTATATTAAGCCCCAAAGTTTCTAATTTAAATTAATAGGAAGGGCTTTCCTGCTATCAGCAGTGCATTTGTGTTCATACAGTTGACTGTGATACTCTTGAATACTAAGAGATAATTAAGTATGGCATTAGCCTGTGGGGATGAAGGAAAAGATAGGCTGCTTTTGGCTTTGGGTGGGATGTAATATTTTATATATTCATTTATAAAATGTAGGTTCTCGCTGGAAACTCAGGTTAAAAAAAAAACAACTATTATCCTAATGAATAAAAGGTCTAAGGTCTAAAAGAAGTTTGTGAGGTCAACTCATCACTTACTGCTTTAATCATCATCAGACTCCTCCCTGAATGCTTCAAGCATTGGGGATATAGAGTAATAAACTGGTCATACCAGCAATTTTAAAGTCAGGAACACCTGGGTTCAGTGTTGTGTCATTTCCTAATTTTCCACTCTGAGCCTGTTTCCTCATTCATGAAACGAAAACAATAATGCATGGTTCGTGTGTTTTATGAAAGAAAATAAAATAGTGTATGTATCATAGGAGATATCCAAAATGCTAATTCCTTTCTCAGAACTCTCTGTCCTCTAAGGGAACATCTCCCGTTTTTTGGACATGCTATTAGTTTTCTGTTTCTGCCATAATGAATTACCATAAATTTAGTCGCTTAAATAATATAAATTGATTATTTTACAATTCTGTACAAAATTGTAAATCATTTTACTTTCTATAAAGAATCTGGTATAGAGAGAGCCAAAATATATGCAAGGTTTCAACAGGTTGCACTCCCTTTTGGAGGGAGAATCTCTTTTCTATTTATTCAGGCTGTTGGAAGAGTTCAGTTCTTTGTGGTTATGGGACTAAAAGCTCTATTTTCTTGCTGGCTATTAGGTAAGATCTTTTCCCAACTTCTGGAGCCTGCTGCATTCCTTGGCTATGGCCCCTTTCCTTCATCTCCAAAGCCAACTTTAGGCTGGCAGGTTGAATCTTTCTCATATTCTATCTTTCTATACCACCCTTCTGCTTCCCTTTTCCATTTTTAAAGAATTGTGCAATTAGATTGAGCCCAACCAGATAGTCCAAAGTAATCTCCCCATTACAAGAACCATCAATTCATCATATGTATAAAGTCCTCTTTGCCATGTAAAGTAACATATACACAGGTTTGGGGGACTAGGATGTTGACATCTTTGGGGAGAGCACCATTCTGCCTGCCACAAATATTTATCTGAGAGTTTCATCTACTAATTTCACTCAGATTCCTTGTATAATAATTTCTTCTGTGTAAGGCAAGTTTTTCAAAAGCAAGTTTGCATCCTGCAAAGTCTCTTCTACATTTTTCTTTTTTAGTATAAGCATGATCTCTTTTTTACAACCTGTTGTTATTTACAACCTGCTGTTATTCTCCACATTATCAACACCCTCCTTGAAGCAATAAATTTTACTTGCAGAAATAAGGTAATGGCGATGATGACAATGATGATGGTGATGGTAACTGTTAGTCATTGGGCTTTTGATTAAGTGTCACACGCAACGCCAGCATCATGTTTGAATACATGTGACACATGTAATGTGAGGCAGTGCTCATAACAGCTCCATGGAGTGGGGGCAAAGCATCATCTCATGGGTGAGGAAACAGAGGTAAAGTCTCCAGATTATACCAAACCTGCACCCTTACCCCACTAATGTCAATCTTTAATCCCTTTCATGTTCAAGACTCTAACTCATGCTCTGCCCCATGCCCTTCTTGGACTTTCCTCTTTCTTTGGGGATTTCTTCCTATTTTGGCTTCCTCTCAGCTGCCTCTCCTCCCATTCACCTTGCCCACCTTGTGATCTTTATCAGTGACAGTTATCCAAAAGAATTCTTTCTTCTAACTGTGGTCTTGTGAGGGCAGAATAAATTTTAATCATTGATAACTAAAAGGAAAAAATCAATACTCCCAGAACAAGCACTTGATTAGAGATTGTAGAATCTAAAGCCCTTCATTTTGGGTTTGCACAGACTTCTCTCTTAACTCTCTTTTTTCTACCACAGGGCATTTCATTAGTTTTTTGCTGCTTGAAAATGTTGGACTTTCTTTCAAATACCATACAATGAAACATCTCAGATTTTCCTACTATTTCATTTTACATCTTAGTAAGAGTACTTTTTTTTTCTTTTGGCTTGTGAAGACCTTGGCTTGCAGCTCAAGTGGTGTTCTTTTAGTTCAATTTAAACAATGTTTCCCATCACTTGGGATAGCATTTTTCAAAGGAGAGAAGAGCTGTGGAAATGAATTTTAGTATTACCGTGTAAAAGTAGTCAACATATATCAAAAAATGCTGCAAATCCACAGACAATTGGAAAATGTTAGATCCAATGTAGAGCCAGCCATTGTAGCAAAAGCCATCTCCCCTACCATAGGCCAGGAGGTCAAGTGAAGGGTGTTGGGAGGTACACTCCAGAGCTCACTTTCTCATTTCTCTTTTCCCTGAAGCTTTCCCCAGACACCTCATCTATTTCAGACTAAACTCTTTGGGCCAGAAATCACAGTCATCGTGTCCTTCTTGAGAAAGGGCTTAGGACTCTGTAGCTGCCAAAGTCAGTCCTTGGGCTGGAAGCTCTCTCCTGAGAAAGCCCTGGAGTGGTGAGGGAGGGTGGGAAAGAACAAACATAGGCAGTTTGATGGACATTCTCTGGGCTATTTGTGTGATTCCTAAGGTATAAAAAATGTAGAGTAGATCAGCTTTAATTTTTATAATAACAATCTTTTTAAAACAAGCAGGATTTGCTTTGAGTCATGTTGGCCAAGGCCTTTCTGGCCTGGGACAAAGAGCCTCAATTGCTACGAGTTTGCATCAGGGCCCTCAGGGTTCTGACTCAGGGAATCAGTTCACTTAACCAAACTCAGATGAGAATGACTTCTCTACAAGTTGCCAATTTATTAGTTTATGGAGGTGGATATTTCTTTTTCTTTCTTTTTTTTTTTTTTTTTTGGCCAGGGCCGGGTTTGAACCCACCACCTCTGGTATATGGGGCCGGCACCCTACTCCTTGAGCCACAGGTGCTGCCTGAGGTGGATATTTCTTAACAGAGGATCTGATATACAAATATAATGTAAATGTGGAAGAATTTTGAGTGGTATTTAATATAATTCTTAGTGAGGTCCAATTATTTCTGTCCCAAATAAGCACCCATATGTGTAGACACTAAATCTTTCTAATTGAATGACTGCCTCCTGCAAAAAGTATAACAGTTTTAATGCAATGAAACCAAAAACGAATAAGTGAGATTTAATTAAACTACAAAGTTTCTGCATGGCAAAAGAAGTAATCATCAGAATAAATGCACAACTTACAGAATGGGAGAAAATATTCACAAACTATGTATACAATAAAGGACTAATCTCTAGAGTCTATAAGGAATTCGAACAACTCAGTATAAAAATATAAACAATCCCATTAAAAATGGACAGAAGACATTAAAATTTTTCAAAAGAAGATAGAAAAATAGCTAGCAAACATATGAAAACATGCTCAACATCCCTAATCATTAGAGAAATTCAAATTAAATCCACAATGAGACACCATCTTACCCCAAAGAGAATGACCATTAAACCAAAAAACAGCAGATGCTGGGCACAAAGGCAATGAAAAGGGAATGTTTATATTCTATGAGTGGGAATGTAAATTAGTATGTTATCTATGGAAATTAGTATGGAGATTTCTCAAAGAACTGAAAGTAGATCTACCATTCTATCCAGCAATCTCCCTACTGGGTATCTACCCAAAGGAAGGAAGTCATTATAACAGAAAGATACCTGCACTAATGCTTATTACAACAAAATTCACGTTATTAAAGAGTGGAACCAACCTGAGTTGATCAACCATCAACCAGAGTAGATAAAGAAAATGTAGCATTTAAGCGTCTCCATGTGTGTGTGTGTGTGTGTGTGTGTGTGTGTGTATGTATGAAGTGGAACAATTAACTTCACGAACTCATCCTAGAAAATGTGCCACATACCTCATTGACTATCACTACAGTCACCTTGAAAGTGCTCCCCTTGGGAAGCTACGTACTGACACTAGCACTTAGTCTACCCTTCAAAGTAATTTTGGAATTCTTTTTCTAGAAAGGCCATCAGAGATGTTGTTTTATGAAATCAGACAACCAAGTCCATTAACTCATCCTAGAAAAAGTGCTACATGCCTCATTGCTGAATTATTACAGTTACCAGATGGCCAAGGGGAGTACTTCAAAGGTGAACATAAGTGATGGGTATTCATAGTCATACAGAGTGACATAATGGACATCGGAGACTCAAGAAGGGGGAGCATGGGAGGGGTTGAGTGATGAAAATTTACGTACTGGGTGTAGTGTACACTACTAAGGTTATGGGTCCTCCTAAAGCCCAGACTTTACTACTATACAACATATCAGTATAACAAAATTTCGCTTGTACTTCCTAAATCTATTGAAATTTTAAAAACACAACGAAGAAAGTGCAGTAGTTTTAAAATATGGCTAAAAATTCTTTAAAACTGCCTCCATCAAGATGAGATGACCTTTGTCGTGGACCCTTGAATTTGATTGAGCTCATGTCTCCTTCAAACAACAAAACTTGGAAGAAACACGCTGTGTACCTTCTTAACTAGGGCATCACTGAAGCATTTGGTCTTGTAGCTCTAAGTTGACATGTAAGTCTACTCCCTGAGACTCCATACTGGGAAGAAACCCAAGCCACATGCACAGGTCACATAAGGTGCTCTGACCAATGGTTCCAGTTAAGTTTAGCTTTCAAATCATTCTGCCCCAAGAAGAGGCTCCCAGATGATTATAGCCTTCAGCTGACTGAAGGCACCTCCAGCCTTTAAATCTATCCAGCTGAAGCCCTGGACATTGTGGATAAGACAAGCTATTTTCTCCATTCCCTGGCTGAATTCTTCACCCATAGAACGTGTGAGCAGGGTAAATTAGTTAGCATTAATACGTCTAAACTTGAGTTGGATCGTTATTCATCAATGTCCCTCTGGAGCAAAGTGTTCTTGGTCAGTGCTACCTACCCAACTGGCTCTTATGCTTTTTTCTAGTTACAATCTTTCTCCAGATAAGGTCTACTCAGGACTCAGATTAGAAAAATTGACTCATTCCTGCCGCTTCTCATGTGAAATTACACCAGACCGCATACAGTATAATTTGAGCTTTTCAAAAATTGTTTATTCATATTTATAAATAATCTCCTTATGTGCTCCCAGAGATGGCAAATAATACTACATGTGTCTTATTAATTTAAATTGACATGTAAACTCTATTTCTCTCCTTCCCACTACTTGGGCTGGACCTCTCTGTGTCTCCCACATTCTCAACAAATCTGAAAAACTCAAAAGGAGACAATGGTTAGAAGGAGAACAAACAGAACTCAACCTCAGGATGAAATTTCAACTCAAGGTACAGTTCATGCTTACTTTTGAATATCAAAAACACTAAGCATATAACTTGTAAATTATATAATCAAGCTTCCTTATTTTATCCCTACAATGTCTCTTTTCTTTTGTTTAGCATTATTAGATATTTTTCACATGTGAAATCTACCCATTTGAAGTGTAGAATTCAGTGGTTTCTATTTCTTTTAGAGAGTCATGCAACCATCACCATAATCTAATTTGAAAAAATTTTCAACTCTCAGAAAAGAAACCCCATGCATATTAGCAGTATTTCTTTTTCCTAATGCATGCATCAGCCCCATCATCTCTCACCTAGGCAATCAATAATCTACTTCTTGTTTCAATGGATTATAGATATTTCGTTAATGGAACTATATATTGTGTGACAGGCTTCTTTCATCTGACATAATGTTTTCAAGGTCCGACCATATGATAGCATGTATCAGTACTTCATTTTTTTGTATGGCTGAATAATAATCCATTGCATATGTGTAACACATAATATTTAACCATTTATCAGTTAATGAACAGATAGGTTATTCTCCCTCATTAGCTATCATGCATAACGATGTACAATTGTTTTTATAGACATATAGTTTTCATTACTCTTGAGTGTATGCCTAGCAATAGAAGTGCTAAGTCATATGATAACTCAATGTTGAGACAAGCCTCTAACTAGGTTAATCAGAAACTAGAAGAGATAAGACTCTAATAAGCTAAAACTTTTAATTGAATGAAAAAGGAGAAATTACTACTGATAATACAGATATATAACATATCATTTTGGAATACTAAAAATATGTATGCACACAAACTTGAAAATGTGGAAGAAATGGACAAATTTATGGAAGCACATAACCTTCTTAGGCTCATGCAGGAAGATGCAGAACTCAACAGACCAGTATCAAGCACTGACATTGAAATAGCAATAAGAAGTCTTCCAACAAAAAAAGTCCCAGAACAAAAGGTTTCATACCCAAATTGTGCCCAACCCACAAAGAAGAGCTTTTGTACCTATACTACAAAAATTATTTCTTAACATTGAGAAGGAAGGAATCTTCCTTAACTCATTCCACGAAGCCAATATCATCTGGATACCAAAGCCAGTAAGGGAGAAAAGTAAAAATGGAAACTACAGACCAATATCCCTGATGAATATAAATGCAAAAATTCTCAGTAAAATCTCAGCAAACCAAATCCAGCTGCACATCAAAAAAATACTTCATCATGACCAAGTGGGCTTCATTCAACATGTTCAAATCTATAAATGTAATCCACCACATAAATAGATGCAAAAATAGGGAGCATATGATCCTTTTTAAATTATTTTTTATTAAATCATAACTTTGTACATTGATGCATTTATGGGGTTCAGGGTACTGCTTCAGTATATAATGTGAAATGCTCACATTGAACTAAGTAACACATTCATCACAATTATACTCATTTCTTAATAGTTTTGAAATGTACCATTGCATCATGCACATTAGGTGATGCATGATGCAAATACTCTCCTGCCTCCCTTATGCCCCCCTCCCCTCCCCTCTATCTCCTCTTTCCTTCTACTTTTTGGTTATTTTTTGCCATTCATATGAGTGTGTATGTAGTTATGTATTGATTTCATAGTAGTATTGAGTACATTGGACACTTTTTTTTTCATTCCTGAGATACTTTACTAAGAAGAATATGTTTCAGCTCCATCCAGGTAAACATGAAAGATGTGAAGTCTCCTTTTTTAATGGCTGCATAGTATTCCACAATTTGTTAATCCATTCATGAGTTGATGGGCACTTGAGCTTCTTTACATGTCTTGGCTATTATGAATTGGGCTGCAATAAACATTCTGGTGCAAATGTCTTTGTTGTAAAATAATTTTTATCATCTGGGTATATAGCTAGTAGGGGAATTGCAGGATCAAATGGTAGATCTACTTTTAGTTCCTTGAGTGTTCTCCAAACTTCTTTCCAAAAAGTTTGTATTAGCTTGCATTCCCACCAGCAGTGTAGAAGCATTCCCTTCTCTCCGCATCCACGCCAACACCTGTAGTTTTGGGATTCTGTGATGTGGGCTAAACTTACTGGAGTTAGATGGTATCTCAAAGTACTTTTGATTTGCATTTCTCTGATGATTAAGGATGATGAGCATTTTTTCATTTGTTTGTAGGCCATGAGCCTGTCTTCATCAGAGAAGTTTCTGTTTAAGTCTCTTGCCCACATAAAAATAGGGTTATTTATTCTTTTCTTATTGATTAGTTTGAGTTCTTTGTAGATTCTAGTTATCAGACCTTTGTCAGAAGCATAACCTGCAAAAATCTTCTCCCATTCTGAAGGTTGTCTGTTTGCTTTACTTACTGTGCTCTTGGCTATGCAAAAGATTTTTAGTTTGATCAGATCCCAGTAATGTATTTTTGGTGTTGCTTCAATTGCCCAGGGGGTCCTCCTCAAAAAAAATATTCGCCCAGATCAATTTCTTCAAGTGTTTGCTCTGCACTCTCTTCTAGTATTTTTATAGTTTCATGTATTAAGTTTAAATCTTTTATCCAGTGAGAATTAATTTTTGTTAATGGTGAAAGGGGGGGTCCAGTTTCAGTCTTCTATAGGTTGCCATCCAATTCACCTAGCACCATTTGTTAAACAGGGAGTCTTTCCCCCACTGAATATTTTTGATAAGCTTGTCAAAGATAAAATGGCAATAAGTAGTTGGGTTCATCTCCTGGTTCTCTATTCTGTTCCATAAATCTACCACTTTATTTTTGTGCCAGTACCATGCTATTTTGATCACTATCACTTTATAGTATAGCCTAAAGTCTGGTGATGTGATACCTCCTGATTTGTTCTTATTTCTGAGTAATGTATTTGCTATTTGAGGTTTTTTCTGATTCCATATAAAATGAAGTACTATTTTTTTCAAGTTATTTACAGTATAACATTGGTGCTTTAATAGGGATTGCATTAAATCTATAAATTGCTTTCAGATGCATGGACATTTTAACAATGTTGATTCTTGCCAGCCATGAGCAATGTATGTTTTTCCATTTGTTAACATCTTCAGCTATTTCTTTTCTCAGAGTTTCATAGTCCTCCTTATAGACATCTTTCATGTCCTTTGTTAGGTAAATTCCCAAATATTTCATCTTCTTTGGCACTATTTTAAAAGCAATAGAATCCTTGATTGTTATTGTTGGTGTATATAAAAGCTACTGACTTGTAAGTATTGATTTTGTATCCTGAGATGCTGCTATATTCCTTCATCAAATCTAAGAGTTTTGAAGTTGAGTCCCTGGGATTTTCCAGGTATAGGATCATATCATCAGCGAAGAGTGAGAGTTTGATCTCCTCTGACCCTATTTGGATACCCTTGATCACCTTTTCTTGCCTGATTGCAATAGCTAAGACTTCCATTACTATGTTGAATAGCAGTGGAGACAGTGAGCTTCCTTTCCTTGTTCCTGATCTGAATGGAAATGTTTTCAATTTTACACTATTCAATATGATATTGGCTGTGGGTTTGCTGTAGATGGCCTTTATCAGTTTAAGAAATGTCCCTTCTATGCCTATTTTCTTAAGAATTCTGATGATGAAAGGATGCTGGATATTATCAAAGGCTTTTTCTGCATCAATTGAGAGAATCATATGGTTTTTGTTTTTTATTTTATTGATGTGATGTATTATATTTATAGATTTGCATATGTTGAACCAACCCTGTAACCCTGGAATAAGACCAACTTGATCATGGTGTATAATTTTTTTGATTTGTTGTTTAATTCTATTTGCTAAGATCTTATTGTATATTTTTGCATCAATATTCATTAATGATATTGTTCTATAATTTTCTTTCTTTGTTGGATCCTTACCTGGTTTGGGGATCAGGGTGATATTTACTTCATAGAATGTGTTGGGAAGTATTCCTTCTTTTTCTATGTTTTGGAAAACACTGTATAATAGGTGCTAGTTCCCCTGGAAAGGTTTGATAGAATTCAGATGTGAAGCCATCTGGTCCTGGACTTTTCTTTTTAGGGAGATTTCATATTATTGATGCTATTTCAGTGGTTGATATAGGTCTATTCAAGGTTTCTAATACTTTCTGGTTGAATCTAGGAAGGTGATGTGCTTCCAGGTATTGGTCTATTTCCTTCAGATTTTCATATTTCTGGGAATAGAGATTTTTGTAGTGATTATTGAGGATGTTTTGAATTTCTGAAGTGTCTGTTGTTATTTCTCCTTTATCATTTCTGATAGACGATATTAGAGATTTTACTTTTCTGTTTCTAGTTAGGTTGGCCAAAGGTTTATCAATTTTGTTAATCTTTTCAAAAAAAACAATATTTTGTTTCGTTGATATTCTGAATGATTCTTTTGTTTTCAATTTCATTTAATTCTGCCCTAAGTTTGGTTATTTCTTCTTCTGATGGGTTTGGGGTTGCACTGTTCTTACTTTTCCAGTTGCTTGAGATGATCTATCAAGTTGTTGGTTTCCTCTCTTTCTGTTTTCTTGATGAAGGCTTCCAATGCTATAAATTTCCCTCTTGGGACTGCCTTTGCAGTATCCCATAGGTTTTGATAATTTGTGCTTTTGTTGTCATTTTGTTCCAAAAATTTGGTGATTTCCTTCTTAATCTAGTCTTTGACCCAGCTATCATTCAGCCTAAGATTATTTAGCTTCCATGACTTTGTTTAAGTCTGAAGATTCCCATTGCTGTTGAGTTCAACTTTTATTCCATGATCTGAGTAGGTACAAGGAATAATTTCTACACTTTTAACTTTTCTGAGGTTATATTTGTGTCCTAGGATATGATCTATTTTGGAGGATGACCCATGGGCTGATGAGAAGAATGTATATTCAGTTTCATTAGGGTGAAATGTTCTGTAGAAGTCTGTAAAGTCCATTTGTTCTAGGGTCAGGTTTAAGTCTAATATTTCTTTGTTTAGTTTCTTCTTGGAGGATTTATCCAAAACTGTCAAAGGGGTGTTAAAATCTCTAACTAATATAGTGCAGAAAGTTATTAAGTTGTTCATATCCATTAGTGTCTGCTTTTTGAATTGAGGAGCATTCTGGTAGGGTGCATAAATGTTAATTATTGAAGTCTCTTCATGTTGGGTTTCCCTTGACAAATATGTAGTGACCTTCCTTATCTTTCTTTATCTTTGTTGGTTTAAAGACAATTGTATCTGTTACTAAAATTGCAACCCCTGCTTTTTTCTGGTTTCCATTTGCCTGTAATATACAAGTCCATCCCTTCATTCTGAGTCTATTTTTATCCTTTAAGAGAAGGTGAGATTGTATATAGCAGATATCTGGTCTGAGTTCATGTTTTCAGTCAACTAGCCTATGCCTCTTTAGAGGACAATTTAAACCATTCATAATAATTGAGAAAATTGATAAGCCCAGTTGTATTTTGGGTATCATGATTTTCGGATGTCCAGTGGACATTTTTAATCCTTTGACCACTGTTGAAGTTGCGTTTTGTTCAAAAATTTCTGGGTGAGTTTACTTTGGAGGGAGAGTATTGCACTGGTCATCATGGAGGATGGGTCTGAGAATATCCTGGAGAGCTAGTTTTAGTTGTGGCAAATTTCTTCAACATGTCTATGTCATTAAAGTTTTTGATTTCTCCATCACAAATGAAACTCAGTTTAGTTGGATAGAGGATTCTGGGCTGGAAGTTGTTTTGTTTTAGGAGACTGAAGGTCGATGACCATCTTTTTCTGGCTTGAAATGTTTCAGCTGAGAGATCTGCAGTCATTCTGTTATTTCTCCCTTTGTAGGTGATACTTTTCTTATGTCTGGCTGCTTTCAGAATTTTCTCCTTCATCTTAACTTTGGCAAAGTTAATCACAATGTGTCTAGGAGATGCTTTATTTGGATTGAGTCTAGCTGGGGTTCTGAGACTGTCTGCTATCTGAAGTTCTGTATCTCTTGCATTGCTTGGGAAATTCTCTTCCAAAACCTCTTAGAGTAGAGTATCTGTACCTTTAGGACCATCCTCTTCTCCTAGGGGACTTCCTATAAGACAAATGTTTGATCTTTTGGAGTGATCCCACAATTCTCTCAGGGAATGACCAGTTTTTACTCTCCATTTGTGTGCCTCTTTGAGTGTTTGGGAATGTTCAAAAGTTTTGTCTTCAGTTTCAGAGGTCCTTTCTTCTGCCTGGTCAACTCTATTACTTAGGGATTCTACCATGTTTTGGAGCTCCTCAGCTAACTTTTTTGTTTCCTTGAGATCTGCTATCTCTTTTCCCATATGTTCATATCTTTGGTGACTTGGGCTTTGAATTCATTAATTTCTTGAGACAACTTTAGAACTACTCTTTGGAATTCAATTTCTATCTTTTCTTCCATTCTATTTATCTTATTTGCAATCCATATTCTGAATTCAATTTCTGACATTG
>CAUYRH010086549.1:0-36382 GCA_963574655.1 Perodicticus potto | reverse complement strand
TTTTTGAGACAGAGCCTCAAGCTGTCACCCTGGATAGAGTGCTGTGGCATCACAGCTCACAGCAACCTACAATTCCTGGGCTCAAGCGAGTCTCCTGCCTCTGCCTCCCAAGTAGCTGGGACTACAGGCGCCCGCCACAGGGCCCAGCCATTTTTTGGTTGCAGCCGTCATTGTTGTTTGGCGGGCCCGGGCTGGATTCGAACCCGCCAGCTTAGGTGTACGTGGCTGGCGCCTTAGCCCGTTGAGCCACAGGCACCGAGCCAACTTTTATTATTTATAATATTTTTTATTAATCCTCTCCCCTAAAATCTACTTTATGAAGCACTGGATATCAAAAAGGCTAATTCTCATAGAATGATCTCCTGTCAGGTACTATGGTAGCTTGGTTTTGTTTTGAAGTAATGTGTATGTTTTCTTTTAGGCCCTAGGAGCCAAGCTGAAGATGTACACATATTTAAATATGATAGGTCAGGGTCTTACTACAGAAATTTTCTTTATATTGTAGTTAATGAAAGAATATTAGAGCAGAGAAAATTATTTCATATAATAAGAAATATCTGAATATTATTTACCTTGATGCATAGAGGTAGTAACTTTTTAAAAAGTATTATGTTCTGTTTCAGAAATACCATAAATTTCTTGCATTTGTTTCTTATATTGAGCAATTCTGTATGGCCATGCATTCCTTAATGACAGGGATACATTCTAAGAAATGTGTCATTAGGTGATTTCATCAATGTGCAAACAATATAGAGTGTGCTTACATAAACCTAGATGGTACAGCTTACTGCCTACTTAGGCTACATGGTATAGCCTATTGTTTCTAAGCAACAAACCTATATAGTATGTTACTGTACTGAATACTCTAGGCACTTATAACAGAGAGGTAGGTATTTGTGTATCTAAATATTTCTAAATATAGAAGAGAGAACACTGAAAATATGGTATTATAATCTCATGGGGCCACCATTGTATTTGTAGCCTATTGTTAACTGAAACATTGCTGTGCAATGCATAACTATATATATATATATATATTTTTTTTTTTTTCGAGACAGTCTCACTATGTTGCCCTTGGTAGAGTGCTGTGGTGTCACAGCTCACAGCAACCTCAACCTCTTGGACTTAAGCGATTCTCTTGCCTCAGCCTCCCAAGTAGCAGGACTACAGGCGCCCGTCATGACGCCTGGCTATTTTTTTTTTTTTTTTGTAGTTGTCATTGTTTGGCAGGCCCAGGACGGGTTTAAACCCGCCAGCCTGGTGTATGTGGCTGGCACCCTAGCCCCTGAGCTACAGGCGCCAAGCCCATAACTATATTTTTATTGAACCAGTGCCTTACAGGCCTTTACACATGCTGTTCTCTCTCCTTGAAATGCTCTTTCTGCCTCTTTTACCTTCCTCTAATACAGCAGTTCTCAACCTGTGGGTCATGGCCCCTTTTTAACAATGAAAATACATTGCAGCATTAGGAAGGTTGAGAACCACAGCTCTAATACATTCCTACTCCTCTAGTCCTGACTTAAATATAACTTATTCCAAGAAGCTTGTCATAACAACCTCCCCCAAATCCCAACCCCCATGTTCCTGTCTTAATCCCAATCCCAACCCAGGTTAAACTCCTGTTATTTATTCTCAAGGACACTTCAATTTTTTTTTTTTTTTTTTGAGACAGAGTCTTGCTCTGTTGCCTGGGCTAGAGTACAGTGGTGTCATCATAGCTCACTGTAACCTCTAAAGCATGGTTCAGGTGATCCTCCTGCCTTAACTTCTTGAATAGATAGATGTATGCCACTATAGCTGGTTAATTTTTGTATTTTTCAAAATTTTTATATTTTTTGTGGAGACAGGATCTCACTATGTTGCTCAGGCTAGTCTTGAGCAATTCTCCTGCCAGGGCCTCCCAAAGTGCTAGAATTATAGGCATGAACCACTGCAGCCAGCCCTCTTCATTTCTTTAAAATGTTTGCCATCATTGTAAACTTAAGTTCAGTTTTCATTTTTCCCATTATTTCTTTGATGAAGGCAGGATCTATTATTATCTTGTTCTAAACCAACTCTAAGTTGTATCCTCAGTATCTGGCACAGTGCCTAGTACATAGCAGATAATAAGTAGTACCTATCAAATGAATTTCTGTACGTATTATGCTCACTATGTATTTCACTTGCTTTTCCAAGCTCTAGTTAGTATTACTTAATAATGGGATATTTGCATTAGAGTAGAGTAGTTATAACTTTGATATCATGAGTAGGTAAATAGATTAATTGGTCAACTATGAGTTCCCACTAACTTGGAATATTCTCAGCTTTTTAGTTTTTGGGACAAATGTCATCCCAGTGTTCCAGATGTTTCTTAGGGTATACGGTCAAAGTACATTTCTTAAGTGATAAATAGTAGCTACAAGTGTTGATGATTCTGGTTGGCTATATCAATCCTTGAAGATCCACTGCCCTGCTACCAAAATAGCCTAGTACATAAGATATTCCATGATAGTGCTCGCTTCAGCAGCACATATACTAAAAATTGGAACGATACAGAGAAGATTAGCATGGCCCTTGCGCAAGGATGACATGCAAATTCGTGAAGCGTTCCATATTTTTAAAGGTCTTAACACGATAACTAAGAAAATGCCATGAATGCTATGTTAACCAGTTTGATGAAAATATTTCAGATTGTATATGAAACCAGCACATTTATTACATGATTGCATATGAAATCAGCACATTGTACCCCATGATTGCATCAATGTACACAGCTATGATTTAATTAAAAAAAAATTAATCCTAACTCCCAGAAATACATACTGCTACTCTATGGCCTACACTTCTCCAGTATCTTTCCTATGCATATAAGTTCTTTATTAAAGAAAATGTTGAATTGTATTGCACATAGTGTTTTACAACTTGCTTTACTCACTTGAATCACTTATTTTCCTGTGTTTTAAGATGTTCTAAAATGTGATTTAAGTAGGCTGTGAAGTGTTTGTTCATGTAGCTGTTATAACTTACTCAATCTCTGAGTTTTGACCATGTTGATTGTTTCTCATGAATAACGCTGTGATGTGCACTCACAGTACTTCTAAATCTAAACAAACTCATGCTGAGCAAGTTGCAACTACATGTTCTCTTGCTCACGAGAGAGCCTCTGCAGGGCTGTGCAGTGCTGGGGTATGTAGAGGTTTCAAGGTCCCAGGCTGACCTTGTGCCCTCCCCACACACAGGTCATATACCAAAATCCCATGTCTATGTGCACACAGATCCAGGTTTCATTTTTCTCAAGGTGGTGCTGCCTTTTAATCCATGAGCCCCAAGAGATCAGCTCGTGGATTAAAAGGCAGCTTGAGGCAGACCTGTGGTAGAATTCTGCCATTGATTTATCCAGAGGATGGTGAGAATTGACAATTCCCTTCTACCTGTCCATATAGGCATGGCATGTCCATATTTCTGCAACAAATTTCTTTTTTCGAGACAGAGTTTCACTGTGCAGCCCTCGGTAGAATATCATGGAATCATAGCTCACAGCAACCGCAAACTTTTGGGCTTAAATGATTGATTCTCTTGCCTTTGCCTCCCAAGGAACTGGGACTATAGGTGCCCACCACTACGCCTGGCTACTTTTTTGTTGCCGTTGTCATTGTTGTTTGGCAGCCCCTGTGCATGTTGCTGCACCCTAGCTACTGAGCTACAGGCGCCAAGCCCCGAAACAAATGTCAAGATGCGTTATTTAACAGTGATGAGTGTACTTATGGAAAGGTAAATCTGAACAATATCTGAACCTAAGGTTATCCTTCCCAAATTTCAAATGCTATAGACCAATGTTTTTCAACCTTTTTTATCTCACTGCACAATTGAACCTATACTTAAACTTCTATGGCACACTTAAATTATATTGATCCAAAAAAGAGTGAAAAAAAGAATATACTTACTGTGCTTTGAACTTCTTTTGAAAATAATTTAATGATCTTTAAAATTTTTCATAGCACACTAAGATCCTCCCCCTGTGCATCACTGCTATAGACTATTATAACCATAAAAAAATTAATGACCACATTTCAGAAGTATCCAGCAAAATAAAGCTTCAAAATTCATCCTATAACTAAATGTGAGATGAATAATATACTCTTCAAAGTAGTCTGTTTAATAAAGCACAGTCCCATTACCACTGTTACTCCAGCAGTTCTTCCTGCAAAACATAGCAAACTAAGCAGTTTGTCTTAGATGGTGAAACTGTAATCCCTTTTGAAGGTCTTGTATTTTCACAGGGAATTTCTATACACAGCTGTAGGAGACCAGAGGATTCAAGGGAAGGAGAAGTCAGAGTTAAGCTTTGAATGCTCTGTAACTAGAAACACCTGTGATGTAACATCTTGCTAACACCTTGGTGATAAGGGCACGGGGAAGGGATTCAGCTCTACTTAACATGGGAGCACGAGCATCAGTGCTTGGCAGTCTCCACACCTGTGGTGCAAATAACCACTGGATCACTTCTATAAGTAGCTACAGGAGAGGTTAGTCCGGATTTTTTTCTTTTCTTTTTTTTTTTTAATAGAGATGGAATCTCACTTTATTTCCCTCAGTAGAGTGCCGTGGTATCACACAGCTCACAGCAACCTCCAACTCCTGGGCTTAGGTGATTCTCTTGCCTCAGCCTCCCGCTGGGACTACAGGCGCTGGCCACAACGTGAAGTTATTTTTTTTGGTTTGCAGTTCGGGCGGGGCTGGGTTTGAACCCGCCACCCTTGGTATATAGGGCCCGTGCCTTACTTGCTGAGCCACAGGTGCTGCCCTAGTCCGGAATTTTTCTCTCACGGACTTGATCACTCTCTTTTGCTCCTCCTGCTCAGAGGGCACCTGCCCAGTGCCCTTCTACAAAGACTACTAAGATTCGCTCTCTTACTAAGACTGTTTCTCTCCCTCGAAGTCTCTCTCTCCCTCTCTCTTTCTCTGTCTCTGTCTCTCTGAGATGAATTGCCCTCTAGCACCTAAGGGGAGTTGATCCCAAGCAAGGTAGCACAGCGGTCCATGTCCAGACAGTTAGATAGGCCGGGGCCAGTGACCTGGCGTCAAGGGCCCTGACAGACAGCAAACACCTTAAATTTTGAAAGACAGAAAATGACAATGGAAGAATTCAAGTTTAGATGCTGACTTTCAGATTCCCTCACTTTTACATGTGCATGTGTTCGCCTGTTTCCTACCTGTAGGGCCGGCCAAGTTTACGGATCTGGGAATGTGGGACCACTTCTGCGCTGTGGACTTCCTGCACTGCAAGCACGGACAGTGCACTGAGCAGAGGATGGGGACAGGTGTGAGCACCCGACTTATGCTTCACCTCCATGACTGTGGCCCCAAGAGGCACTTGGGGGTGATACATTTCTCTCTTCATCACTCATTGGTGACTTCTAACAAAAGCCAATTTCAATAATTTGGCCACACACCATTATGATACCTGAAGTAATTCTGAGACAATCCTCTAAAAAAAGTGGGCTTTTCTTTTGTTTGTTTTTTAATAGTAAGTTATCTGGATAACTCAGGCAAAAGTTTGAAAGTAGGTAAAGGTTGGGCGGTGCCTATGGCTCAAAGGAATAGGGTGCCAGCCCCATATGCCGGAGGTGGTGGGTTCAAACCCAGCCCTGGCCAAAAACTGCAAAAAAAAAAAAAAGAAAGAAAGTAGGTAAGGGTTGTGTGTGGAAGGACGCTGGAATGAATGCATATCATTTTCTTCATCATCGTGTCAACACTGGGAACCCACACATTTATTTCTCAGTGCTGGTAATGAGCATTCTGCATGTGTGAAGCATTGAAATGAGTGTGTAACTTTGAATTAATTCTTTAAGCTGTCTCTCCTCATCTTTGGTCGTCCATCCAGGCCCTGGATTTTCTCTAGATCCTTCATCAGGGTCCCTTCAGGGCAGAGCTTGATGGATCAAGTTCACTTTGTTCTGGATTTCCTCTAGATCTTTCATCAGAGTCCCTACAGGGCCGGGCTTGTTGGATTGAGTTCACTTTGTTTTGCTGCTTTCTTTACCTTGAATTGTGAGGTTTGAAAATGAAAGAGTGAGAAGAAATAAGAAAGACTCTTGAGCCATTCCATGTGAAAATAGCATGCTTAGGCAAATAAATATACAGCGATTTGTCCTGGGATTTTTTTATATCCTATTTGAAGAAATGATGTTTAGAAAATGAATTGTTTACTGAAGGAAAAGCTCATGTTTATTTCAGTGTTAAAACAATGTAAAACAAGAAATAGCAAAGCCTAAATCTCCAGCAAGATGAGTTTATTCTATGACAAACAAGAAAAATGTTGAAAAAACAAATACTGAAAGTGTAATATCACTTATTGTATTTATACTATTTTTATAACAGTCATAAATTATCAATTATATATAGGGAGAAATAAAGGCTTATATGCTATGTCTTTTTCTTCTGGTTTGTAGAAGCCAGTGGGTTCTTTAGAAAATGAAAGAATGCAATCGGCTCTTCTGTTAGGTCTGCTGCAGTTGCTTTACAAGCAGTTACATAGTCCAGGTTATTTAAATAAATGCACTTTTGCAGCCTGGCCCAGGATGGCTAGGGTGTGCCTGTCTTGCTTTTGCGTGATCTGAGGTTTGATAATGAGAAACAGCACAGATAGACTAAATCGTTTTTAATGGAGACTAGTTGGCAAGAACATCAACTGAAGCAGTCCAGTGTGTGGGGAAAAAAATAAATGTAAAGCATGTTATTTTAATGCTAAAGAATGTAAATTAGCCCAAACAAGTTAACACTTTCCCTTAACCTATTTGTTAAAAGATGATACCAGCCTTTATCTCTAATGTCCTTTAATTAAAAACGGTGGGTGATAATAATGACAAGCCAAATTTTGGTTTCATTTTGACAAGATTCTTAATGATTACCTGATTTATTCTGTATGTCTCATTAAGGGTTCACTTATGCTTATCTGAAATCAGGAGCCAAGAGAAATTGACTTTTCACAGGTCAATAAATAGAAAATCAGTAGAACTTAAATACTTGAACTTTGAGTCCATTTGGACCTGTGATCACTTAGGAGCATATGTGGGTGTGGTGTGGACCCAAGGTTCCAGGGCTACGGGGTGTCTTACCCAGCTACCACACTTGACCTTGTGTGCCAACTAAGCCAACATGTCTTTGACCTGGGTGTCTGTCTGCCCTTTCCAGAATTCTAGCCTGGATTACATGTTGTATAGCAAATTTCTTGCCTCTTTGCTACTGAGGGCATCTCCCAGGAAGGGTCTCCCCCCTTTTGTTTTTCATGGAGAAGATGCCTTATTCTCTGTGGGCACCTAGAATGCCCCTCATATGACTGAACTCGGCACCTCATTCCAGAGGGACCATAGCTAAGAGAGCTGCTCACCTGTAGACACCTGCCCCAGTTCAGGGCCCCTCTGCCCCTCTGCTCTCATACCGGCCTTCAGAGGCCAATTGGGCTCCATTCTTGGGCACCAATGCTCACGAGCTCATTCTGTGGAGATAGCCCAGGCAAGTGTTTGCTCTATTACTACTTTCTAGATAGGGCACCTGGGGAAATCCTTTCTGGAATTCTCTGTGTCTCTGTTTCCTTAGCTGTAAAGTAGAGATGGGAATAGTGCCTGTCAATTTTCAGACACCCCTCCACCCTTCCACTGCCCTTGTCTGTGGTCATGTCGAATGATTACTGAACATCAAATTTAACTTAGAAACCAAGCAGGGTATGTAGTCATGGTTCCTTAAGTATGGTGTTGGCAAATATTTAGTTTCTACTTTAAGAAAATGATGGTTTTCATTTATTTAGGAAAGACAAAAATAGTTTTATCCCTGATAACTAAAATAAACATGGGTAAAGTAGTAAGTAGCTTTCCCTTTTGAAGACATTATCAATTTCATTTCGTATTTACTGTGTTTTTCAGAGACCAGGTTTGCTTTTTATTGTTGAGAAACTTCGGGTAATGTTTCCTCGTTTGTTGGTCCTAGTCTCGAAACTGGATCTATTACCCCACAGTGCTATGGAGGGGTGGGTGTCTGGAGAGTGTGTGCACAGTTGGGCTGCAGGACCTGGGAATAAAGAGGCAGTGTAGAAATATTAGTTCTGTTTGCTTTCTGTCGTGTTCCTTTTTTATGTGTATAGAAAGCATAGACAGTGTGATTTTTTTTTTCTTAAACAAACCATTATATGTGAGAGTTAAGTTGTGAAGTTTGTATCTACTGATTTCCAATATATGTAGCCTGTAGTAATTTAGTTAAGTTTAATCCCACAAAATAACTCTTCTTTCTTCTTTTTAAAGTCTCACCAATATCATTGTATTACTGATACAAAAAAATCAGTCCTATCTCTGGAAAACTCTAGTACCATTTTAATTATATTTCTTAATATTCTCCTTACAACATAAAATATATTCCTTAAACAAAACTAAGTTGGAGTCATGTGTGTGTGTGTTAATGTGTCCAGACTAATGAACTGGAAAGAGGGTAAGAGATTAGCTTTGAGAAGAAAACAAAGTTTTCTTTCTTGCCACAAAGAAAACTTGACAAATGTTTTCAAAACTTGCTAATTATTCATTATTGCTATAATTAGTGTACTCTTTAACAGCTTTATCATGGCATAATTGATATATAGTAAACTATACATACTTAATGTAAACAATTTAAATATATATTCATACAACAGGGATAACTATAATAATACTACCTTTCCCATAGATTTGTTATGAGTATTAATTAAACTAATATTTCTAAAAGAATATCTGGCACATATTAAGAACTGTGAGGAGGTGCTTATTAAATAAAATTATTAATTAATTTTCCTAATCATTAGGTATTCAGCATTTGATTAGAACTTTGATAATAACATATAAGTATAGTTTGTCACATATCTTATCTTTAAGCTTTGAGTTCAAACACAAATTTTGGTTTTAGGCAATATAATTTCAGGTACTGTGACCTGACTTAGAAGTTGCTATCACTTTTTGGTTAGTTACTTTTGTGAGGCACTTTGCTGAGTGTATTATATTTCTCATTTAGTTATCATAGTGACCCAGTGAGTTAGGAACTGTTATTTTTATGTCCGTTTTTTTAAAGAACAAAACTGAATCTTACTGAAGTTAAATAACATGTCGAAATCACACATCTATTAAATGGCAGAACCAGGATTTGAGCCCAATTGTGTTTGACCCCTAACTTGTGCCCTTCTGAGGAAAATGAGCAGAATCATCTTCATAGAATAGTAAGCTCAAGCAGTAATATGCTTCTCTTCCTTCTACAGTATTTATTAACAATCCCTTCCTTCTACTCAGTTCCAAAACAATTTTTTTTTTTTTTGAGACAGAGTCTCACTATGTTGCCCTTGGTAGAATGCCATGGTGTCACAGCACACAGCAACCTCAAACTCTTGAGCTTAAGAGATTCTCTTGCCTCAGCCTCCAAATTAGCTGGGACTACTGTCGGTGCCTGCCACAACACCCAGCTATTTTTGTTGTTGTTGTTGTCGTTGTTGTTTAGCAGGCCCAGGCCAGGTTTGAACCCGCCAACCTGGGTGCATGTGTCCAGCACCCTAACCACTGAGCTACGGGCACCGAGCCCCAAAACAACTTTGTAAAACCAGCCTTTGCCCTTTCTCACAAAGAGACCCACGAGCTCAGTGGTCTGCATGCTGTGGGAACTGTCTGCAGGTGCCACATCGGAAGCATCCCACTGGTCTAGAACGAACGGATGTGGACTGAGCCAGTCCTTTTGGACACATAGTATTTGAATCTTCACAAGGGGCACTGCCAGAGGGTTAGCCTGGCAACTTGAAGTCTAAGAATTGCATTTCATTTATCTTTGTGTTCCCTTAGTATCTGCTACTATCTAGCATGCCCTAGGCTACAGTGAAAGCTTGCTAAGTGAAAAAAATAACGCTTTTAGATTTAGTCTTTCAAAAATACAAAGGGGACTAAAGATTAGACATAGCTCACCCTGATTTTTTTTAAATTTTCTTCAACTGATTGTTCTTTATGGACATATCAAAAACTGTGCCTGGATAGTATATTTAGGTTCTCTCAACTTTAATAATTAATAGAAAATTAGTGACAGGATTTCTTATGATAGAAAGATTGTTCCTTCAAGTTAAGATAACAGTGTATGAAAAATGAAATCTAAAGAGATCTTTTGAGAAAACGTGTCTTTGAGCAAAACAAGTATTCAGTCAGACTTTTCTTTCTTTTTTGGAAAGTATGAGCATTTCATTAGAGTTAAGGTCCTCATCTCTATTCTGGATTTTAATTGTAGCAACACCTCATTAATTTTCGGTTTGATTGTAGATAAGCCAATTTGGCTGCCTCATGAAGTATTCTGAGAATAAATATACTGAAATATATTGCCTCAAAATTGCATGGATTGTTCAAATTCAAAATGTTGCTTATGCAGTAACTTCTGCTATTATATCTGCTTTTCAGTTCCAAGTAACTGTGACTCAAGGATAAGAGATTAGTTCTGAAAATGTGAACAAAGATGCTTTGTTTTTCTCTTCAGAGTTTTTCCAAAGAAGCTTTCTGCTAAGAAAATTTGACAGGTGTTTTCATAAACTTGCTAGTTACTCAATAACGATATAATTAGTGTACTATTTTTCTTAACAGCTTTATTGAGGTATAAATGATATACTATAGTTAACTGTATGTAAAGTACACAGTTTAGTAAGGTGTTTTTGTTTTGTTTTTTTTTTTCAAATTATTCTGAGGGTACAAATTATTAGGTTACAATGTTTGTATTTGTTAGGTAAAGTCCTAATTTAGTTATGTCCCTTACCCAGGAGGTATGCCATATACCCTTACCTTATGCTCATTAGGTGACAGCACACCAATCCCCCTCCCCCCTCCTCCCAACATGAATTAAATTGAGTTTTTCTCTTGCGTGGGCTGGTATTAGTCTACTGGTTTCATATTAGTATTGAATACATTAGATACTTGCTTTTCCATTTTTGTGATACTTTACTAAAGGGAATATTCTCAGGTTAATTCAAAATATTCTCAGGTTAATACAAAAGATGTAAATTTAGTAAAGTTTGACCTAAACCCATTCTTGAAACCATGACCATAATCAAGATCATGCGTATTTTGTGTTACTGTAAAGGAATATCTGAGGCTGGGTAATTTATAATGAAAAGAGGTTTATTTGGCTCAAGTTTTTTCAGGCTGTACAAGAAGCATGGCACCAGCATCTGTTTCTGGTGAGGACCTCAGGCTGCTTCCACTCATGGTGGAAGGGGAAGAGGAGCAGACATATGCAGAGATCACAGGACAAGAGAGGGGGGAGTGCCAAACTTTTTAATAATCAGCTCTCAGAGAGTTAACAGAGCAAGAGTTCACTCACACATACCCTAATAGTGCTTTAATCTTTTCATGAGGGATCCACCCCCATGACCCAGATACTTTCCAGTAGGCCCCATCTCCAACATTGCATATCAAATCTCAACACAAAATTTGGAGGGGACTAAACATCCAAACTAAATCTTGTTAAAAATAAATTACAAACCAGAATTACAATAGCTTTTATAGTTATACAGGTATTTACCTTTAATGAAGATCTTCATTTCCTCATACATACAGCTTCAGAGTTACTATCTAACTTTCTTTGATTTTAATCTGAAGGACTCTGTTCTTAGCATTTTTTGCAAGGCAAGATTTCCTCAACTTTTGTTTCTCTTGGAAGGAAAGTCTTTTATCGTTTTTAATTTTTTTCTTTTTTTTAATATAGAGCTTCACTCTGTTGTCCCAGGCTAGACTGCTATGGGTTGGCCTAACTCACAACAACCTCAAACTCCTGGGTTCAAGTGATCTTCCTGCCTCAGCCTCCCAAGTAGCTGGTACTGCAGACATCTACCACCACACCCAGCTAATTTTTCTATCTTTAGTAGAGATGGATCTTGTTCTTGCTCATACTGGTATTGAACTCCTGAGTTCATGTGATCCTCCTGCCGTGGCCTCCCATAGTTCTAGGATTATAGGCGTTAGCCACCACACCTGGCCATATCTTGGAATGTCTTAATTTCTTTTAACTTTTGAGTGACAGTTTTGTCTGATATAGAACACTTGGTTGACAGGAGTTTTTTTTTTTTCCCTTTCACTGCTTTGAATATATCAACCCATTCGTTCTGGCCTGCAAATTTTCTGTTGAGAAATCAACTAATAATCTTATCAAGGATCTCTTGTATATGATGAATAGCTTCTTTCTTGCTGCATCCAAAATTTAGCTATCTTGACCTCCCCAACTCCTCAGCTGCAAGCTACATGTTTTTAACTCTGAGAACTTGTCAGACTCTTCTTGAGTTTCTATTTCAGAGCCAAAGGAGCGAATTTAGTGCTGAAAATGTTCTTAATGCAGTTAGCTTGGACAATTTTAGGGATTAAATCTTTTTTCTCTCACCCCTTAGAGATTATTGTCCTCACTGCCTGATGTGCAGTGTGTACCAAATTATTGTTTTATATCATTTTGGTTCTTCCAAGAAGGAGGATAAATCTAATCCTTGTCACTCACCTTGACCAGAAACAAAGTTCTATTGAATTATTTGTGCCAATGACCAAAGTTCAGAATATTATTTATTCCTTCCCCTATAAGTCATCCCAGATCCTGATGCTGGCAAAACGTTGACGAACCTTTTCTGTATCAGCAACCACAGACTACTGTCCTTATATCCTGTATCCAACTAGTGTATCTGTGCCCTCACAATGGGAAGGAGTTAGGTAATAATCTAAATACTAATTAAAATTCACTAGGTACAATGCATGTTTTCTAACATTTTTCTTGATGTTCTGGAGGATCTGGTTTCTACACTCCAAATGTGCCTATCAGGAAGAATCTGGAAATAGTGACAGCTGTTTTGTGTTACTGTAAAGGAATATATGAGGCTGGGTAATTTATAATGAAAAGAGTTTTATTTGGTTCAGGTTTTTTCAGGCCGTATAAGAAGCATGGCTGTACAACTAGCTATGAGCCTAGTTCAGAGAGTAGATCTAATCTATTTATGTTGAAAGCCTTTTGAAGTGAATTAGTGGGTGCAGTTTTCAGTATTGTTTGATCATATATTTTCTGAGAGGTAGGCTGAAATCAGATATTTTTGGCTTTTTGGCTTTTATTGTCAAAATCATATATTTTGGCTACTTATATTTTCTGAGAGGTAGGCTGAAATCAGATATTTTTGGCTTTTTGGCTTTTATTTTCAAAATCAGATATTTTGGCTACTTATTTACAAACTATCAATAGATTACTTGTATCAAGCTAGATTTTTCTCAAACGTATTAGTCAGGGAACAAGTTTCACTTAAAATTGTGGAAGAAATCATACATGAAGTTATTGTTGATGGTAAAATGTTGTGCTTCCTTCCTGGCTTTTGCTACCTAGTATTTAAAAAAAAAAAAAAACAACTCTAACATTCATTTATTCATGATTTACAGCATTTGGAATTGGTTGATGTGGCCATTGACCCAATATTTTACCCTCGTAAACCTCTAATCCCATTCTCATACTAACAACTATGACAAAGACATGCATCTGGATAAAAGTGTAAATCATATATCAGTTTATCTCTATGGTACCAAACGTAGATTTTAAAATTATTGTAGGATATGGGGCAGCGCCTATGGCTCAAAGCTGTAGGTTGCTGGCCCCATGTGCCGGAGGTGGTGGGTTCAACCCAGCCCTGGCCAAAAACTGCAAAAAAAAAATTTTATAGGATAAATTTAAATAATTTACTCACTAGACATTTTTTCCTAAAGGTAACCTTTATCTAAAACTGTTTTGAACTGTTTTTTGATGATATATACTGCACATTAAAATATATTGTGTATAAAATATAAAGATAACTCTAAAGATTGATCCATTTGGCTGGTACTTTTTGTCAGATCACACTACAAAGACATTTTATGAAAAATTGTATCTATTTTACATGATCTTTAAGCACTTAAGACTCTCCCCCCATATAGAAATATTTTACCTAATCTTATCAGCCTGTGGAAACAATCCATGAAGATGACCCCTCTGGGCAATCACAATAAAAACAAATAGGTGTGACCTGATATAGTTAAAAATATTTTGCCCAGCTAAAGACACAATCAACAAAGCAAAATGACAACCTACCAAATGGGAAAAGATATTTGCATGCCACACATCCCATAAAGGGCTATTAACCAGAACCTACAAAGAAAATCAACAAGAAAAGATCAACCCCATCAAAAACTGGGCAAAAGACATGAATAGACACTTTTCTCATGAAGATAGATGAATAGCCAACAAACACATGAAAAAATGCTCATCATCCCTAATATCAGAGAAATCAAAACCTACCTCAAAACATCACCTAACCCTCATGAGAATGGCCCACATCTCAAGGTACCAGAGCAACAGATGCTAGTTTGGGTGTGGAGAGAAGAGAACACTCATGCACTGCTGGTGACTCTGCAAACTTGTACACTATGGAAAGAAGTGTGAAGATTCCTCAAAAGAACTAAAAGTATGCATACTATTTGATCCTGCAATGCTGTTACTAGGTATCTACCTAAAAGAAAAAAATGCATTTTACCATAAAGGCATTTGTACTCCAATGTTTGTAGCAGCACAATTCGTAATTGCAAAGATGTGGAAACAACCTAAGTGCCCTTCAACACATGAATGGATAAATAAATTGTGGTATATGTATACCATGGAGTACTATTCAGCTATAAAAATGATGGAGAGTTTGTATTTTTTATAACAACTTAGATAAATTTGGTCTCCTAAGAGAAATATCACAAGAATGGAAAAACAAGCATCAGGTGTACTCAGTACTAAATTGGAACCAATAGATTAACAACTATATGCTCACATAAGAGAAAAACTCAATGAAATTCAAATGGTGGGGAAAAGGAGTTGGGTAAACTCTCACCCATTGGGTATACTTCCTGGGTGAAAGACACAACTAGAGTTTGGACTTTGATCTTACAAATTATGTAACCTAACCATATGTACCTCCATATTAATCTGGAAAAAACTTATTTTACCTGTAGTGCTAATTGTTTCCTTTTCTAGACATGCTTGTTTCTTCCTTGAATATCTTAAATTTAGATACAACTTTTCTCACAGAAGATTTATTGCTCTCTCTTGTTACTGCATGCCTCCACAAAAATATGTTATCTAGCCTTTTTCCTGAGATTTCGCTGACCTTTTTAGTAAGAACTGAAACTCCTTGTTAATAATTTATAGGTTTGTCTTTAGTGCTTTTTGTATAGATTAAAATGTAAGAGCAAACATGCCAGCTACTGGCCTGGGGTGGGAGATTTCTTCCCGGTGGCTCAGGGAGCGGCCACAGAGCCCTGCAGGGCTAATTCCTGCTCTGCGGCCAAAGCAAATGTGAGGTAAGGTGTCCTCTCCTCCCTGCATCTGTCATCTACCAGGGTATGAAGTGATCTGGCAAAGAAATTCTATGAGAGAAAATGCTCAGCAACCATCTTCATAGGGTCAAAGCCAATTTGCTAAAAGCATTCTATCATATTTGAATAATATTCCCTCTAGACTGTGGTGCTCTTAGATGGCTAGAGTAGTTATTATCTTATTTATTGGTGTACCCTACCACAGACAGTGGTACCCAGCACAGAGTCAAGACTCAGCAAAGACTTGCTGAATAAAAGGACAAATTAATAAATGAATGAATTCCTAAGTGCAACTACCATGTGACTAATGCCCTCTTCTTAGGGTTTTCTAATACTTTGAATAATATCACCATTTCTTTCCTGTGAGAAGTAGGGAAGTAATGACTTGAAGCCAGCAGACCTGACTTCACCATTTCCTACCTTTCCAGTCATTAATGTCTCAAATCCCTGTGTGTTCCCAAAACAGTAGTAGACACCTTGCAGAGCTGTTGGAAGACATTTAGACAACACCCGACTCATTGGAGAGCTGCTTACTTGCTGTTCCTCTTCTGTTCTACTTTGTAACTTTATTGGTATTGACAGTCTAGGATGTTAAAATGAGGTATTTAAACCCATATTTCCCATAGCTAGTTTGAGAAAATTATATGTGAATGTAATAGAAGTGTCTATGTTTATTACCACTCATCATGGGCTTCTCGATAGGGAAGATCATGAAGCTTAACACATTGAGCCTGGTCTCATTGTCATAAGAAGTAGTCCAGGAGCCTGGGAGACCAGCTGGTTCTGAGAGTCTTGGTCCTGACTCTTTTCTCACATTTCTCTCAGAGATGAAAATTTTCAGTCAAAGGGAAAGGCCATAAATTTACAATGCTCATAGACTATAAAACATTCTTTTATGAACCCTACAGGTGACATCAGGGAAAAGAATGCCATTAATAGTTCAATGGAAGATGCTTCCTTCCAAATGACTTCAATTTGTCCATCAAAAATCATAGTTCTGAATACAGCACACTTTCTACCCAGTGCTAAATTGTCCTTTGCAGACATGCTTTTGTTATAAGGCAGTATCCTGCAAACATAAGTCCCAATTACAGCAAATTGGCAAATAGTTAAGACACATATGTGCCCCACAAAACTTCAAAGGCATGATGCAGAACCCAGGGGACTCAATGCAAAGTTTTTCCAAGCTTGAAAAAACAATGTAGTGTGAAATTTGTCAGATTATAGTTTTCTCACACATAAAGCGTCTATGGGTTTGGCATGGAAATATGTTTAAAGCATAAGTAAGAGACTAGTAAAAAAGATTGGTTAAACATTGGCTGTGTTTTCCATATGATGAAATGCAGAGGGTAGAGTGGGAAAAGGAATTGCAAGCCAAAGTAGCAAAAATTAGACTCATTTGGACAGGATGCCATAAAAAATAGAATCTTCCTGGAAAGATACCTTAAAGATAGCTTCAGTCTTGTTCTTGCAGAGACCTTTCACTAACATTGAGGAAGTCTCATAAAATGGTTAGAATCACAAAGATTGCTTTCTGTGGATATCTGCCTACCCATACTTTTTGGACAGTGTATCCTTACTTTCACTCATACATAGGAATTAATTCTCTTCCCTCCACCCTCCCAGCAGTTAGATTTTAGGACCATAGAATCTGGGGTTGGGAAGAGATTTCGATGTCATCTATCAATGGTCCTCAAACTTCCTTGCTAGCCCCCACATTGCAAATTAAGGAAAGAAATACATTTGACCAGAAGCTGAGGAGAAAGAAGGAGGTATCTCTTCAGAGAAGAGAAGCTTAAAGGGCAAGCTCTAAGCCTGAGGGCAGACACAGATTGAAATGGTAGCACTGGCTCTGAACCTCCTGTGCCTCCTTCCTGTACAATTTGTACTATAGAGTTTCACCTGTATGAGCTGCAGTCACAGGTGATCATTCTCAACTCTAATCAAAGTAAGAACTCACTAGGGACTCCGTACATGTTCTACCACACTCAGCCCTAACCCCAGAAGACCACAGTTGGTCTGGGGCAGGGTCCAGCAGTGGTGCTTTAGAAGATCCCTGGGTGATCCCAACTGAAAAGGGGGATGCTGCGCATGTCACAGGGAGATGGGAAGTACCCAAGGAGAGGAGCACATGGGAGAAAGTGAATCCCAAAACTGACAAAAACCTGCCAAAAATTTATCAAGTTGTGTGTCAAAAATCACTGAATGACTGTGAGATGCATAGAAGACCAAGTAAACATTGATAGAGAAATAGTTAGGAAAATCTTAACTGAAAATCTTGGTGTGAGTGCAGCGCCTGTGGCTCAAGGACTCGGGCGCCAGGGCAATATACCCGAGGTGGCAGGTTCAAACCCTGCCCCAGCCAAAAACTGCAAACCGCCCCCCAGAAAAAATTCTTGGCATGAGATCAATGTGTGCAAAATGGTCCTGAAGGAGCTCACCAATGAACGAACAAGAGCAAAGGAGAGTTGAATTTTGCCAAGACCTCCGGGAGAGGCAGAAAAGGTTTTGGGCTATGTTATCACTGGTGACAAAACTTGGATGCACCAATATGACCCTGAAACAAAACATCAAAATACACAATGAAAGTCAGCCAATTCTCCATGACCAATAAAGTTATATCAGTCCAAATCAAGAGTCCAAACCATGTTGTTAACCTTTTTTGATATCAGAAGGATTGTTCATTGTGAATTCATACCAACTAGACAAACAGCTAACCAAATTTACTATGTGGAAGTCCTGAAGAGTCTGTGTGAAAAAGTTAGATGAAAATGACCTGAACTTGTTGCCAATAACACCTGGCTCTTCTATCACAACAATGCACCAGCTCATACGGCACATTTATAAGGGCATTTTTAGCCAGTAAATAATCGTATTGGACTACCCTCCCTACTCACCTGATCTGGCCCTCAATGACTTTTTTCTTTACCCAAAGATAAAAGAAATATTGAAAGGAAGACATTTTGATGACATTCAGGAGATCAAGGTAACACAGTGACATATCTCAAGGCTACTTCAGAAAAACGGTTTCAAAATTGCTTTGAAGGGTGTACTTTGAAGCTGGTATTGGTACATACCTTCTCAAGCGCAGTACTTTGAACGGAACTGCAGTGATACTCAGCATTGAGGTGGGTAGCACATTTTCTAGAGTGAATTCACAAACTTAATTATTCAACCTTATATAACAAAAATATCTACCTTTCAAAATTGAACAATCAAAAAGCTCACATTAATTATTTTTAATAAAAGAACAAGAATGCCCCAAACAGTAAGACTTAATACATTAACAGAACTTTTTCTGTCTAAAAAGAGATCATTCAAAGGGCCAGTGTAAATTATCACTTCTATATTTCTACCTGTGTATGTACCTTATAATGAAATTGATGTCCCCAGTAATAGTTCCAATGTCACCACCAAGGGTGGTGGGTTTGTATTTTGTTCATAATGGATCTTTGAGTCTGTTATTGCTTCTTCATTATTATAAACCTGGATTCTCAGTTTAAAAAGTAAACTCATGTTCTTAATCATCTGAATTTATTTATTAATTTATTTCTAAGATAAAGTTCAAGATTCTGGTTCATAGCCGGTAGAGAACAGAAGTAGCCATCTGTTATGTATGACTTAAGATACAATTTTAGAGAAGGTAGTGTTTTTTGTTGCCTTTGTTACACTCTTATTCTGTGTTCTTATTTCCCAAACTGAGAGCACTAAAATGATGGATGTTGGGGTTTGAACAGCAGCAGTGTTTCTCTAAAAACTGCAAAACATGCTTGTGTATCTACGGTTTCTTACCATCCCCTTCTTTCTCTGTCTTTCTAACGCAGGAACTTGGACATCTCTAAATCTCTACTCTTATTGTAACCATGATTACCTACTCTAACTTAATGGTACAACTTATTCTTACTGTATCGAATTCAATTAAATAAGCTTGCATTTAAAGTCTTGCATGCACTAAGCACCGCTATAAAGACAAGATGAGAAAATATACACCCTTTTTAAAGGAATTAGAATCAAAGTGGGTAGTGCAACAAGCACGTAAACTAACATTAGTGTAAATTCAAATTATGAATACAAATACAGTTGTTGTGGAGGCATAAGGCAAATTGATTCCAATGAGGAGAAATCACAGAGAGATTTCTTAGAGATTGTGCCTATGGAACTAGACCTAGGTGATGTCAAGGATGTTAACAACCAACAACAAAAAAGGGATAGGAAAAGAAACGTGAATGAGGTATGTGGGGAATAGGTTTTAGGGTACTGGTTTACATTAACAAGGTGTATGGAGAGTAGGTTTTAGGGTACTGGTTTATATTAATGAGGTATGTGGGGAATAGGTTTTAGGATACTAGTTTACATTAATGAGGTGTGTGGGGAATAGGTTTTAGGGTACTGGTTTACATTAGCTATAAAAAATATCTGGATGCCTGTAGTCCCAGGTACTTGGGAGGCTGAGGCAAGAGAATTGCTTAAGCCCAAGACTTAGAGGTTGCTGTGAGCTATGATGCCATGGCATCATGTCATACCCAGGGTGACATAGTGAGACTGTCTCAAAAAAAAAAAAAAAAAAAAAAAGAATATCTGGATGGACAGGAAGACTGAAGAAGAACTAATACACCAAAGATCAGTTGTCACAGATTAGCATAAAGGTTCAGATGAGGCCATGGCAGTAATTTAATTATGCATCCTAGACAGCTAGTGTCCTGCATGGCCCTTGCAATATTTTGGTATGGTTGAGCTACCTAGAAGGAATACATATTGTACATACGATGGGGTGCAGTTGGGGTTGAGATTTGCTGCTATCCTGATAACAAGAGTCTATGAAGCTATGCCTGGCCTAGTCCTTGGCTCCTCATTGCCAAAGAGTTGGTAAAGCTCACCTGGTACCTGCACCCCTAATTCTTGATTTGGTAACTCCAGGAAAGTCACAACTACTGAAAAGAACCCTGGTACAACACAGAATAACAAGACCAAAGGGTCTGAGATTTTATGGTAATCCCCAACAGTCCTGCGCAGCTCAAGTTTACGTGCCTGTGAGACAGAAGAGGAGCCCATGTTTCTGAAGACCTCAGGATATTTTGCTGGGACTTGGCGTTATTCTCCAGGCAATGGGGGAGTAGGAAATAGGAAGGGGTAGGTGGCATGCTGAACCCGAGCTTTCCAAAGGCACCTCTGGCAGTGGTTGCAATGTGGAAGGCAGAGAAGCTAGAAACAGGGAGAGCACCCCTGGAGTTGTAATGGTCCAAGAAGAGAAATGAAATGTGTCCTGTGGACAGGAATGTTGGCCATGAAATAGATGGCAGGGCAGATAGACCAAGTACCAAAGCAGCAGTGTGGACCCCAAGGATCTCATATGTCTCTCCTGGGAATTAGACACCACTTGGAACTGTCTTCAGCCATCCTTTGGGAAATAGAAGAGTTTGTGAACTCTTAAGTATTTAGCTTAAGATCTTCTGCAAAATGTCCTTTCTTTTCCATATACTTACATCCTCAACCCCCAACCTCAACTCTCTTAGAATACATTAGGAAGTGCATGCTCAGAGGTGGTGAGTCACTTACCAAATATGCTCATATACATTATCAATAGAATTGGGCCTAGAGTCAGATAAACGAGGGATATTCCAAAGGAATGGGAGAGAAAATCTTTGTCTTTCTGTTTCCCCCAATAAGTGATAAATTGTAATGCACTGGTCCATAGTTATGTCATCATATACTTCTCAGGCAAAGAGATATTTCTATGGAGGCATTTGAGATAGTCATTTTTTTAAGTGCTTTTAGTGACCAATAAATTTTTAAAAATAAGTATTTTTATTTAATCCTTTTGAATGCTAGATCACTTCTAGTGAAAACACTAGAAGTTATATGAGTATAGTCAATATAGGATGAAGTTAGTAAACATCTAATGATATATCACTGGGGAAACAAATCTTTGCTGTCATTGTGCCCAGTCTCTGAACTCTCTTGCTCCAGCCTGAGCCTACCACCTGCCAACATCTCACCAATTCTTTGAAATTTCTCTTGTCTCTCTATTCCTCCAGCCTTTTTGGACTAACTTTCCTGCTACTTTTCCCAGCACCCATTCCCCTATGCTCATAGACAGGATTTCTGTGAAATATTGCTCTGGAGCTAAACTAACATATCTCACGATCATATGATTGTAGACAGAATAGTTCCTTGAGGGCAGGTTCTATGGTGTCTCTTTTCTTCGCATTGTCATTATAAAGATGCAATCCTGGAAAATAAAAGGTTAGTATACTAAATACTATTTGGATACTGCATAGAAATGCAGTGCCAGAAAGAATGTGAACTCCAAATACAAATTTTTCATCCTGTATATAAGTTCTTTCTACAGTATCTAGTCTCTTACAAAAAATTAGAAATCTTAGATCTTTCAGTGTTTGCATAGCTCTATTAGAAAAATATGTATTTTGTATAGGGGGCAACAAGCTGCCATTGTATAGCTTCTACTCATTTCTTTTAGGTTCATACACTGGAAGTATAAATTGTTAAGCCTGATTCTACATGACGCCAGTGTTCATGTAGAAATGTGCAAAATCAGTTTGGAATCAGTTATGTCAGTGGTGAGGCGTGAAATATAAATGGGATATGAAGTCTTTTGAAGGTGCATAGTTCAATTTAAAAACAGCTACAGAAATTACAATTAAATTTCTCATGGGGTAAAGCAGGTATTTTGGAACTGAGAATTGATGAGGTTATTTCTAGTTTATGAGCAAGGTGTAAGGCAAGAAGAAGGAGGACTTGGCAACTGGAGCCTAACCTAAAAGACTGTCTGACTGGTCTGATTTTACATCTAAAATCTTTCAAGTCTGTCTACCAGAAATTTACATTTTAAGGCTGCTAAAACATTTGCAAAAAGTTCTACCATTCTAAGTGGAACATAACCCTTTTTCACCCTGAAATTTTTTCTTTCAAAAATTTCTGTTCTAACTACAAAGGAAATCTGGACTTAAGAAAAAGAAACTATACTAATAGCAAGTTTTAGTATAATTTATTAATTTTGATATAATTAGAGAAAGTTAGTTTAATTTTTATTAAACTTACTTTAAATACACTAATATTGCACTTGTTTGGGGATAGAAAACAGTAATTGTACTGAGAGGTTTTCCAGCTGAAGAATGTACAGTCATTGAAGATATTATAACTGAATGAAGAATATAAGATAAAAATAAAAGGAAGTTCACTTATAAAAATAGAAACAAATGAGAGAAAGATATGAAACACTTGACAAGTAAAAGCTTAATATGTATTTAGTAGACTTTTCTGAGGAAAATTACACCTCAAAGTGAATTTCTAAATCATATTTTACATATTTTCTCTTTAATATAGTCAGATGCATTCTCATTAGGTAGTAAAAATCAGCATAAAAGTGACCATTTCACAATGTATACATCCCTAATATGAGGCAAATTTATATCTTTATAGTGAAGGCTACAACCCATTTATTGCACGGGATGATGGGGAAAGGGGAGAGGGAGGGTAGGGGAGGGAGAGGGTGGGGGGAGAGAGGATAAAGGGCAGGATCACACCAGTGGTGTATATTTGAATGGTCAGGAGAAAACTTATAAATATGGATCAAAAATGTTCTCACATAGTAATGAGAAAGTCTCTTGAATGTTATTGCAATCAGGTTGATGAAAATATCTCCGACTGTATCTGAAGCCCGCACACTGTACCCCATGATTGAATTTTTGTACACAGCTATGATTCAATAAAAAAAAATATCTTCCTCAGAGATATGCTAAAGGATACACAAAATCAGACATGTATAAAGCCATTTATAGAACAAAAGTACTGATGTTGTACTACATGTATGCAAATCTTTATTAGTAAATCTGTTCTAGTGACTATAGCATACAGTGTTTTTGTGTTACACAATACTGGGCAGAAAATGTGCACTCAGTAAGCACTTCTTCACTGATGGGCAATTCAATGACACAATGCATGCTAGAGCTTGGCACAGCTCCTAAAATAAGTACTCAATAGATGGGAGATATAACCACCGTTAATTAATTTCTGAGGAATCTGACTTCCAGGGCTAGAAATGACTTCAGAAGCTAACAAGAGGAGCCCCCATTTAGATATCTATGTCCTCTCAAAAGCACAGCCTGCCTTGGCAGCCCACCTGCTGTAATGGGTAATCCTGCTCCCTCTCTCAGAGGATGCTAAGCTGTGTCTTACTGTGTCACTTTCACTCATTGGTTTGAGTTTTTCCCTTGTGGTCAAAGAGAGCAACATTCCGTTGTTTATGATGGTCTACAGAAGTTTGGGGGCAGTTTTCTCTTTTATTAGATTCCTTCTTCAGGTGAAACATGTTAATGCCTTTCAGCTTTGGGTAGCTCCCAGCCATCTTAAGTGCTATCTTGGAGACATCCTCTTGGTGCCCAGAACCCAACTTTCCAGGGGAAGCCTGCTAGTTCAGGAAGGCGGAGGGTGCAGGGCTTCTCTTTGTGCATCCTTCAACTTTGCAGGTGATCTTGGCAGCTGCTTTCTGCTGCTGACTCACCCTGAGCTGGTGCCACGTAATACAAGCCGCTGTGAAACTGTGTCTTCCCATGGCGAACTGTACAGCTATTTTGTTTGAAACACGTTTAGGATTTTACATTAATCTCTGTTGAATCTTTCTTTTCAGATTTGGCTCATGCTCTAAAAATCAAATTATTTTTAGATTCTGATTCAGCCATCAAGTTTACTTGTCACTTATGCTAGATTCAGGTCACTTTACACTTAATCTCTATGCAAAGATGTCCTCATGTGGGTGTTATTGGAAAGAAAAATCACTATGAAACAAAAATTGCTTATTTAGCATAGGGCAGAAAGGTGTCATAATTAATCTGAAGGGAGGTGGTATGTTGAAAACTTTCTTATTCTGGAAAATGTACAACTGGGAGAGAAGATTGCAATGAACATGTATCTCTATATCCATCATCAGCTCAACAATCAACTTATTATCTTGTTTCATTTCTTGTTCTCCAACTTTTCCAGATTATAGTAAAGCAAATCCCAAGTTTTCTGTAATTTCATTCACATTTTAAATTAATAAGTTAGTTGTTTAATCAATTAATTAGTTACTTAATTAATTTTGAGATAGCATCTCACTTCGTTGTCCTGGGTAGAGTCCCGTGGCATCATAGTTCATAGCAACCTCAAACTCTTGTGCTCAACTCTTGCCTCAGTTTTCCTACTTCTAGTAGAGATGGGGGTCTTGCTCTCGCTCACGCTGGTCTTGAACCCTGAACTCAAGACAACCTCCTGCTTTAGGCTCTCAGAGTTCTAGGATTACAGGTATGAGCCATCACACTCTACCCGTCAGTATTTCTGTGAATTTCTGTAAAGGATAAGGACTCTTTATATAATATAACTATAATAACATTATCACCCTTGACAGAATAAACATTAATTCTTTAATATGATTATCTTGTCAAATATTTCACATTTTCCCTAATATCTCATGAATGTTTTTACTAAAATTGCTTGTTTGCATCCTGGTCTAAATAATACTCATACATTGTAATTGGTAGACATGCATGGATTCATTCCCTTTTCTCTTTTTCATGGAATTTATTTGTTGAAGGAACCTGGTCTTATAGGGTTAGTATTCTAAATTACTATCCCCCCCCCCACGCCTTGTGATATTCTTTAACACGTCCCTCTGTCTTTTATCTATACTTTTAAAATTATCATGCATTTAAATGGGCTTTTTGGATACACAGTTTTATAAATGTTAATACAATTATGCATGTATAGATTTATGTAACCACTACCACAATCAGGGTACAGTTTCATCACCCCCAAATTCCCTTGAAATATTCTTTTATAGTCATATGCTAGAAACCCCACACCTGACCTCTAGAAACCACAGATCTGTTCTCTGTCACTATAGTTTTATCTTTTTGAGAATTTCATGTAAATAAGCCATTTGATAGGTGATATTTGGAGATTGACTTATCTTACTCAGCATAATACTTTTGAGAATTATCCATGTTGCTATATCAATAGTTTGTTCATTATATTGTTAAGAATATTTCCTTGTATCTATGTAATGCACTATGGGTTGTTTATCTCTTCGCCTCTTGAAGGGTATTCGTGTTGCTAGAGCTGTTATAAATATTCATGTACAGGCTGCCATCTGAACGTAAGTCTTCATTTCTCCAGGGTAAATACCCATGGTGTGATTTCTGGTCATACAAGGTTGGACAATGAAGTTCTAGAACTCATCCTAGAAAAAGTGTTCCATAGCTCATTGCTGGATATCACTATGGTCAGCTTTAACGTACTCCCCTTGGCCCTTGGTGACCATAGTGATACTCAGCAATGAGATATATAGCACTTTTCTAGGATGAGTTTGTGAAATTAATTGTTTGACGTTGTATGCTCTGGGTGACCCCAGCCTCCTGAGGTCTGGCCACAGTGGCTGTGGTTCCCAGGAGAGTCGATGGGCCTTTCTCTCAGGAGGGCCACGCTCTATATAATTACCCAAGGCAGTGTCTCCTGTGAGCCTCTTATTTCTTAAGAGCTGGGATCTGACTGACAGAAGCCAGTGACCCAAGTCACTGGAGGTGGGAAGAGCATGGAAGAATCACCTAATTACAGCAGATGCCTTGAAGTTTGGGTTTGGGTGCCAGTAGGAAGCAGCCCATCCATCAAGGGGAGCCTAGATATTTTTCTGCTTTGGGTCTGGTGAAGGCAAAACAATGTCTCAGAAACCAAAGCTACTGGTGACTCCAGGATTAGGGCTAAGGTGTGGATGGGATTTGAGGCATTGACCTATTTCGCCTGGGGAATCAAGCTCAGGAAATCATCAGGTTAATGGACCAATGCCCTGGGGCCCATAAAAGGGGCCACCCCTCTCCCTATGTCAGAAGGTGCTCTTTCCTCTGAGGCTTTCTGAACCAGGACTTCTTTCTCCATCACAGAAAATGATGACCCAGCAGTCCGGCAGGGCCTCCAGGTCACTCCCGGCTCCAGCAGCTGCTCTGCTGTTGTGGTGTCTAGCCAGAGCCATGGTGGCTCCACCAGGCCCAACTCTGCCTCGTGCTCTGGAGGAGGCAGTGCTGCGTGGGCTGTGCCATGGTCGGGAGCACCTTTGGCAGCAGAAGCTTGTATAGCTTTGGGGGGAGCAAGAAGATCTCCCTGAGTGTGGCTGGAGGTGCCTCCCAGGCTGGGGGTGGGGCACGGGGCTGCTTGGGTCCCTTTGGGGGCGGCTGTGTGGGACTGGAGGAAGGGGCATGAGAAGTGGCTTTGGAGGAGGCTCCTTCAGTGCTGGACGCAGACTAGCTGGCTTTGGAGGAGCACCTGATGGAGCCAGGGGCTTTGGGGTCTTGGGGGGCTTTCCCCTTGGCATCCAAGAGGTAACCTCAACCAGAGCCTCCTGCAGCCCCTGGATATGGGAATCGACCCCCAGGTCAGGGAGGTGAAGACCCAGGAGAAAGAGCACATCAAGACCCTTAACAACAAGTTTGCCTCCTTCATTGACAAAGTGAGTGCCTGTGATGGATAAGGGGCCACAGCCCTGAGAACCCCTGGGGTCCCCCAGACAAGGAGGCCTAGGTGTGGGGGGCAGGCCTGCTCCTGAGCCAAGGCTGGACAGGCCACGATCTCTCCCCTCTGGATCACAGGTGCAGTTTCTAGAGCAGCAGAACAAGGTGCTAGAGACTACGTGGTGCCTCCTGCAGCAGCAGGTGGCCACCTCCAAGGCCAGTGCCAATGACCTGAAACCCTTCTTGGAGTCCCACATCAGTGCCCACAGGCCCACCTGGACAGGCTGCTGACAGAGCGTGGTTGGCTGGACAGCGAGCTGGGCTCCATGCAGGCGCTGGTGGAGGAGTACAGTGGGAGGTGGGAGCACTGCCCTGTGGGCTGAGATGTGGGTGCCAAGGGCACAAGGTCATCTGGCTTCTGTGGGCCATGGGCAGGGAGCTGGGGCAGTGCATAAGGAGGGCATGCGTGGCGCTTGCTGGAGGAGCTACCAGCCAGGCCGCCTGGGTGCAGGCTTGCCGATGTCACTTTCTAGCTGCACAGTCCCAGGCAATTTATTTAACCACTCTGTGTCTCAGTTTTTTTGTTTGTAAAATGAGGATAACAATAGTACCCACTTCAGAGGTTTGTTGGAGAGAGTTAAATAACTTTATCCATGCTGAGCATTTCAAACCATGCCTGGCAAGTAGTGATATGTTATTATCAATTAATTAATATTAATGAAAGTTTCAGCAACCAAATAGATTATTAATGATAATTATTTCATCATTATTAAATTACATTAACTACAACTGACATAACAATAAAGGGTATTGAGTGCACACTCCGAGCCTGGCCCTGTGCCAGGTGCTGGGGCAGCTGCTGTCCGCTATGGCTCCCTCCTGGGCTCTCAGATGGTCTACCAGTGGTAGATCCCAGCAGCTGCAGAGATGGGGCCCGAGAGAGAAGTTCAGGGGTGCTCTATGGGAGTTGGGCCTGCAGTGCCAGCTGAGGAATTCAGAGTGTGGAAGAGGGCAGGGATGTGGGAGCAAAGGAGAGGACTAAGCATGTGACTGCCTTGATCCAGGCTCTCTGAGCCTGGATCATCGCCCACACCCTGAACATTTGTGCTAGTGCTGGGCAGGGCTGGGAGGACTCAGGGCTCCGTAGGCCCCTGTGTGTGAGACATTTCTGCTCAGTTCTGTCCTGGGACCCTCAGCCTAGAGCAGAGGGGAGAGCTGGGGAGGCTAGGGCCCTTGCCTGGCACAAGGCAGGCACCGCTGGGCCTGAGCAGGCTGCTCCTCACACAGGTATGTGGAAGAGGTGAATAAGCGCACAGTGGCTGTGCTTCTTGACTTCGTGCTTCTCAAGGAGGTGACCGAGGACTGGGGCTGGGTAGTGGCTGGGTCTGGGCTGAGTGTGGCCAAGGCTGGGTTGGCAGGTCTTGGCAGGGGGCAGGCCCACTTCCCATTGTGCTTGGGAGCACTTCCCAGGACTTTCTCGGTGCTGCCAGCCTGGTCTCTTCTCAAATGCCACACTCTGCTTCCCTTTTCATTAGACAAGCACTGGAGGGGCCGGGTGGGGGGAGTAAGAAGGGGGAGATGTGGTCTTCTGAGCTTGGGCTAGCTCCTGGCAGAACCTGCCCCAGTCTGTGGACAGGGGCACATGTGACCCCTTGCAGGTGCCTGTCACCTGTGCCTTATCTCTTTCTATGGCAGAAATCCTGCTATCTCCTTTTTTGTGTTTGTTTTTTTTCTCCTGTGATCAACCTGCTTCTTGCGACTATTAGGGCTCAACAGTTGTCAAATTGCTTTGAGCTCTTTGGAATCTGATGTCATTTTTATCTCTGCAATGAGGCATTGGGGTCATACATGAAAACTCCCTTTAATTCCTGAGTCCCATTTTCAAGTCACTCTTACCCTAAGTGGTTTAATGACAAGGGTAAAAATGGTTTCCCTTTGCAGAACAATTGCAATTGTCGACAAGTATGTGTTCGGAACAAGTGAGAATATGCTAACTGCTGGCGGTGTTCCCTCCCTAGGACATGGACGCATCCTATATGACCAAAGTGGACCTGGGGTCAGAGTGGAGAGCCTGATGGATGAGATCAACTTCCTGAGGCCCCTCTTTGAGGCTGTAAGCCCTCCGTGTCATTCCACACGCACTTCAGATGTGACTGGTCTTCTCACGCCTTACTCTTTTCACTCCTGGCCTTTTCACTCACACCGAGTCCCCTTGCTCTTCTGTGTCCCTGCCAGCGCCTATGGATTACATTCTCAGAGTCTCCTTCCCCACCCAAGGTGCCCGGACATCCCTGCAGTAGGAATGGTGGACAGCCCCTCTTCCTTCCTTAGCCGTTGGCTGAGATTTCTGCCTGCATCTCAGGCAGAAATGGCACATTTTTAGTGCCATTACTAAAAAGTGAACTTTTGTGAGGTGGCCTGCCTAGTAGATGTGAGGAGGATTGGCTTGGTGTGTGTCTGCAGGAATACGACCAGCTCCTGTCAGAATCCAGTGACACATTCGTCATGCTGTGCATGGACAACAAGTGGCACCTGGACCAGGGCGACAACATCACCGAGGTCAAGGCCCAGTATGAGGAGATCACCCAGAGGAGCAAGGCCGAGGCCCAGGCATTGTACCATACCAAGGTGGGTGAATCAGGACCCCTGGAGGGACCAGTTTTCTCTTGGGCCCTTCATTCCTACCCAACTTAGCCACCCAGGTCCCAACCCCCTATGCTGTCCTCAGGGAAAGCCGGGGCCATCTGAAAACTGGCTCCCAGAAACAGAGACTTCCCAGGTCCTCCAGGCTCCTGGGAAGCCTTGATGTGACAGATAAATGTGATGGAGCATTCAGGTGATTAGTTAGAGCTTGGCTCTGAGGTGATTGGTGAATAACCCTGATGACCACTACTCAATCTATACATCTATTGAGACATCACACCGTACCCCATGACACGTACAGTTACTACGCATCAATTCAAAATAAAACAAAATTAAAAAGAAGAGCCTGACAAATCAAAGCTGTCATTGTCACAGTCAGCATCTACACAACCAGGGCTAGAGCCAGCCTGTTGAATGCCTGTGGCTAGTTAGAAAAGTGCCCGTCTGAGCAGCTACAGCAGCGTGGGCACAGCTGGGCGAGGAATGTGCAGGCTGGGCTTTGGCCCCATCTGTTTGCTTGGCCCAAAGTGAAGGCCTGCTCACCACTGCCACCACCACCACCATCCTCCTCATCTTCATCGTCATCAGCTGAGCAAGCTGATAAACACAGCAGGCCCGGGAAGACAAGCTGCGGCCTCCCCATTCCTTAGGTTTGCAAAAAGCATCCAACCAATCTCCACCAATCTCAAGTGCTTTCCTTCCATGGCACCCCCACTTTGAACATATACCAAAGATTGTCCGGAGGGCCAGAACCCGTATTTTCTTCCTTGAGCCCCCTCTGACTTTCCTGGTTGATAGTTTCCTCTTCTTCTCCCCTTCCAGCTTGGGGAGTTGCAGACCACAGCAGGCAGGCACAGTGATGACCTGAGGAGCGTCAAGAGTGAGAGCTCAGGGCTCAGCAGGATGATCCAGAGGCTGCGGGCGGAGATGGAGAGTGCCAGGAAGCAGGTCCCCTGCAGCAGAGCAGCAGGGAAGGCTCCATGTCCCTGGGGTGGGAAACACTTTGTGGGATCCTCTATCCCCCAACTCATAGGCTTGCTACCTGATATTCTGATGGCAAAGTAGGAGGGGCTATCAAGGGAGGACCCTCCTACCCCATCCTTCCCTAACCCTTCACCCACGCAAACATACGAGGGCTCAGGGCACACTCAGGTTCTGGGTGCAACCTGGAAGGTCAGGGAGGTCCTGTCACCCTGCCTGTGCTTGTTGCTCTGAGCTGCCCTCTAGTTCTCAAACCCTTTCAATACTTGCACTGTGGCAGCCGGAGTGTCCTTTCTCATCTCCTCAGCAGCCCCTCAAACTCCTGCTTCTCCTTCAAGAATGGGCCAAATATTTTTTTATCTATAAAACTCCTCCTCCTGCCGAGCCCCAGCCTCCCTGCCCCAGCATCTCTCTGCTGAGCTTTCCACAGCACATCTTGGCCTCATGCTGTTCTAGCTGCCTGCTCTTCTGTTTTCCCTGCTCCACTGGGGGCGCGTTGGTTTCCGAGGTTTGTCTCGTTTCTTGACATTTCCTGCCACGCAGCGTGAAGCAGTGAGCGACTGGTTCAGGTACTGAGGGTGGCTCCTCTGACCTCACCACTCATTGTTGCTTGTCTCAGAACTAGAGTCCCCAGGGTTCTCCTCCCCTAAACTGAGGCCACTTGAAACCTCTCTCAAAGTCATTTCCCACATGGGATGTTCTTTTCCAGTCTCAGTGAGGTTGGGGGGTCTTGAGGAGGGACAGCCAGCTGGGAACCTGTGCTCACCTCTGTACGCCTGGGTAGGTCCTGAGGTTCAGCCTACTCCCTTTTCCTTCCTCTTGCCCCAGGACAATAACCTGCAGATGGTCATTACTGATACTGAGCAACAGGGTGAACTGGCCCTAAAGGATGACTGGGCCAAGTTGGTGGAGCTCAGGGAGGCCCTGCAGCAGGCCAAAGACGACCTGGCCCGATTGCTCTGTGAGTACCAGGAGCTGATGAGCATGAAGCTGGCCTTGGACTTGGAGATCGCTACCTACCGCAAGCTGCTGGAGGGCGAAGAGTGCAGGTGGGCAGGCAACCTTGGCTGTGGTGGGGAAGCTACCCTGAGAAGCAGGTTCATCAGGATCTTGTGTGCCTGTCACATCCATAGAGGTTTTGCATCTAGCTGCACTGGCCCCTGCCTTCCCTGTCATAACCCCAGTGACCCCACAGCATGACAGGGGACAAAGGAGGGCCTCAACGAATTGCTTTGTTAGACTTCCCTCACTGCTCAGCACTCTGCCCATTGCAGCTCCTTTAAGGCTCAGGGACGCATCCCATTTTGAATTTGCACACTTTGGGCAGGTAAATGCTTTACTTGAAATGGGCTTGCAGTGGACCCCAGGGTGAACATTAGTTATTTTGTATGTTTCTGTTTTTTTTTTTTTTGTAGAGACAGAGTCTCACTTTATCGCCTTCGGTAGAGTGCCGTGGCATCACACAGCTCACAGCAACCTCCAACTCCTGGGCTTAGGCGATTCTCTTGCCTCAGCCTCCTGAGTAGCTGGGACCACAGGCGCCCACCACAACGCCCGGCTATTTTTCTGTTTTTGCAGTTCGGCTGAGGCTGGGTTTGAACCTGTCCCCTTTGGTATATGTGGCCGGCGCCCTACTTGATGAGCCACAGGGGCCGCCCATGTTTCTGTTTCTGATCAACCTGCTGTCTCTTCCCGAGGACCCTGACAGGACACCCTGCTGTTGGTGTCACATGTTTCAGAGCAGCTGAGGTCATGGGACCAGAGGGGGCATCTCCTTCATTCCCAGTCTCCTCCCACTGAGGCATCATGAAATCCGCCTCACCCTCAGTCTTACCACTCTTTTCCAGGTTTCTATCATTGCTTACGAAGTTCCTCCTGAGGTCTGACTTTAGCCCAGGCTGCTGCAGCTCACATTTGTGTTGTCTGGACAGTCAGTGGAAAGAACTGCGGAAAGAGCCCTGGATTGGGAGTTTTCCTTATTGCTGGGTGACCCCTGGGGTTTGCCTGTGTTCATCGTGTGACTGTGCATAGGTCCCATCCCCGTTTGAGCCTCACATTCTTCATTTTTGAAAAGACAGGATTGGATTAGCTCATCTTTGAGGTGTTACTATAGCATTACTATAGCTTATTCTTGTTTTCTTTCTTTCTCCAACAGGATGTCTGGGGAGTGTCAAAGCTCCGTGTGCATCTGTAAGTACCTTGCATGCGTTTCCCGGAGGTTGGGGTAATATCATTGATAGTAGGATCGCACAACTACTGAGCTTAGAGTGGAGTGGTAGTTCCAGGATTTCTCTTAGACAAGGAAAATAGGTCTCTATAAAATTACTGATTTCCCACCTTCCCACCTCCGGCGTTGGGGGAAGAGATCAGTGCGTCCACTGCTGTCCCTTACATCTGACTCTGCTGTAGCTGAGCTCACCTGCCACTACTTCCGGGGCCACCCTCTACCTTCTAATACCCCTGCACCTCTCACTGCCCATCCTTCGGCTCTGAGTGCCTCCACCTTCTCTGCGCCTCCGTCTCCATTTCCTCAGCACTTTCCGACACCTCATGGGCAGAGAGATGACAGGCTATCTCGTTACAGCTGTGGTGCACAACACCAGCACCATCGGTTCCAGGGCTGCCAGCCACGACAGCAGAGGCAGCGGCTCCAGCATCTCCAGCCATGGAGGCCAGAGTGTGGGTGGGAGCCACCAGTAGACAAGTCCCTGTGGGCCAGGGCTGGGGAGCCAGCAGCGCCTCCTCTCTCTCAGCCAGTATCACACAGACCCACGGTAGCACCCACAGCACCTACTCCAAATTCTGAGCGGATGCCCCTCCCTCCCCAGCAGATGCCCCCATCTATCCGAACCCCTTCCTGCTTAGTTCTCTGCTTTGCTGGGTTCTTATGCCCCAGCCCCAGACACCTCAGGCTCAGGGCACAGTTCCTGTCCCCTCCTGTGGGTGCCGAGCCTCTGCTGGAAGGACATTATTAGGCAGCAGCCTCTCTGCTCCCAGCACTGCCCTCGGCTTGATTTGGATTCGCCCTTAACCGCTCCCTTTGCGAGGTCTCCATTATTCCCCATGATAAACTGTTGCATATTTCACTGCATTTTCACTGATGAGTTTTGTTGAATGTCACCCTGCATGTTTGGCGAGGTAAGAGGCAGGGGAGGGAAAGGAGGGGGGAGAGAAAGAAGCTGTGTCTTCAGAGAGCAACCTTGGGGATGGAGGATTTCGGGAGGCATAGATAAGCAGAGGTGTGAGGTAGGAGGGGACAGCAGAGCCTGGCAGAATGAGGAGGGGACCAGCGCTGCTCCTGGTCCTGGAGGCCCGGCTCTCAGGCCTGGTTTCCGACATCTCACCTGTCCTCTGACTTGCCAACCTGCCCCAGCGCCGCCGCCCCAGCTAACCGGCTAAGGCACTCCCAGGCCCCGTTGGCTCCTGGCTCTGTAGTCTGCTGGCTTCCCTCGCACCCCGCAGCTGCCGGAGTCTCCCTTTGCAGCTCCAGCCCTGCACTGGAGTCACAAACCTGCGCTGGGTCAGCTGGGTTCTGGTCTCCAGCCTTTCGGAACTCACTGATGAGCCCTCTACCCCCTCCCCCAGCTGAGACAATCCGCGCACCCCCACTGGAAGGGGGTTCAGGGCCTCTCAGTCTCTGTGTCCTCTCGGCCAAAGGAATGCTCCCACCTTTCCCCACCTACCTGTCACCCTTCCTGGCAAGCCTGGCTCAGATGTGCCGCAGAGATGAGACCTGGGGATCCGAGGGCCGTGGCCTGGCCTTCCCTTCAGGCTGCTGTGCAGCCCCCGGGGTCCAAGTTTGCTGGCCCTCGAGGTAGATCCTCTGGGGGCTTTTGACCTGTTTGTTTTGGGGCAGACGACAGCAGGGTCCCCTCTCCTGTGATTCTTTTCACTTCTCTTGGGGAGGAGCGAGAAGACAAGTCTGACCACCACGTTGTGTCCGCCACACTCTGCACGTCTGCCACCGCCTCCGGGGGCTTCCTCAGTGTCCACGTGGTGGCTCGTTTCTGGTTAGTCCCTTCATCTTTTGAAGACTCTGATGCGGTGTCTACCCTTTCCTCCCTGTTTTCTCCCTGCCTCCCTCACCTGTCTTGTCCATTTCTTCTGCTGTCTTCTCTCCCTCTGCCCACCCCGGACGCTGAATTCTGCACCATTTAACAACCATCTATTGAGCTACGTCACATCTAGAAAAGAGCACAGATCTCAAGGGTCCAGCTTGATGAATCTTCTCAAGCTCAACCAACCCAAGTACCAGCTCGCAGATTAAGGAGCAGATATTCCCATCACCCCAGAATTTTCCCCCTGGGCTCCCTTCTAATCCCACTCCCCCTACACCAATTCCAGAAAGTCGTTCTTCTGACTTATGAGAGCATAGGTTAATTTTACATGTGTTTGTACTTGATATAGATGGAATCATACTGTTTGTATCCAGCCTCTTTGCTCAACACAGTCAATGAGATGTGTCCCTCTTGTTGTAAGAAGTTACAGATTAGTCATTCTTACTGACATGTCACTGTGTGGCCAAATCCCAATTCATTTTCCTGTTCTAATGAGAGACACTGGATCAGAGTCCAGCTTTTGACTATTAAGAACACAGCTGCTGTGAACGGCCAGCGCATGTCCTTTGGGGAATCGTGTATGCACTCCAGGTCTTTGTGTGCACCGAGCGGTGGCTTTGCAGTTCCACAGGGTGTGGGGTGTTCAGCTTTAGCAGCTGGACACTCCAGACCGTTCCCAAAGTGGCTCCAGGAGCGCAGGACAGGTCTGGTTGCTCCAAATTCTTGCCAACACTGGTATTTTCTTTTTGTATTTCAGCTTTTCTGGAGTGGGAGCTGTTAACATGAATTTATGGTTTTAATTTGCATAGTGGTTAATGATGTTGAATTCCTTTCATATTCTTTTTTTTTTTTTGAGAGAGAGTCTCGCTATGTCGCCCTTGGTAAAGTGCCGTGGCGTCACAGCACAATGAACCAGCACATTGTACCCCATGATTGCACTGATGTACACAGCTGTGATTTAATTAAAAAAAAATAGAAAGATAAGTCTAAATCCAAATAAATAATATGAATGAACCAAATATTCCAGTTATAGGACAAATATTATCAGAGCTTTCTTTCAAAAAGAAAAAGCAAATTCTTTAGTTTACAAGACCCATAGCTAACACATTAGATATAGAAAAGTAGGAAAAATATGTTATGCAAATATTTGAAAGATATCTATTTCAGTTTTGTTGATATCAGACAAAATAGGCAACCTCCAACTCTTTTTTTTTTTTTTTTTTTGAGATTTGGACAAATTTATTGAAACATAGGGTGTTAGCAGAGAAAAATTATTCCATGGTGTGTTACATTTTGCCACTACCTTGAATGTGTAATTTTTAAAATCATAAATATGTTTCATAACTAAGCCTTTGGCCAATAAAAGGAATCATTTAGCACATTTGTTAAATATTGATAAGAAATTCACTTCAAAAAGATCAAGATCAAGTCACTGAATTAAACACCAGCAACCCCCACTAATCTAGAATCCCATAGTGTTGAAGAAAGAGGTTTCTGTGCAGAGCTAGTCATTATTACAGCAATCAGAAGACATGGGGCACACCTACTAGAGGTGGCAGCTGAGTGGCAGGACAGAAGGGCTGGCCTGGTCAGGTGAACATGTCCCAGAGACAGCAGCAACAGAGAGCAGTCCAGCAGGCTGTGAGGTAGGTGGATGGTCCCACGTCATCGCTTCTTTGGTCTTCCACCACATACACTGTGGTTTTAGGAGGTTCCTGAGGTCCACCCTGCCAGCCGTACTGGGGGTACCCTTGGTAAGGATACCCCTGAGGAGGTGGGTAGGGCCCCCCCATAGGTCCTGGACCCATTGGTGCTTGTGGATAAGGTGGGTATGGGG
>CAUYRH010086547.1:0-35753 GCA_963574655.1 Perodicticus potto | reverse complement strand
ACCTGATTAATGTAACATTCATGATATTTTCTCATTTACTATGTGAAAACAATTTTGATCCGTATTTAGAAGATTTCTCCTGACCCTTCACATATGCACCACAAGTGTGATCTCACCCTTTATCATTGTTTTCTTATTGATGGGCCCGGTAGGCCCCATTGTATCCATAAGAAAACAGAGGCTCCGAAAAGCTAAGCGGTCTTCCCAGAGTCACACCATTCAAGGTGGCAGAACAAGAATCTGAACTGAGGCAGTCGGGATCAATAGCCCATACTCTTAACACAGTTAATGGAATAAATAAAATCAGGACAAGAAATTTCAACCTACTTGTGCAAGATGTAACATGGACAAGACTGGAATTAAAAGTGAACTCAGCATGTAGAGAAGCAGAAGCCTAGAATATTCCTTGAGAACACCAAGGAAGAGGTAGCAGCTAGGCCACCCAAGAGGCCTTGGGCTGAGCAGATCCTGACACGGACACCTGCGCCAGCAACCTGTCTGCCTCCTGCCCACAGCACGTGCACACAGGTAGCTGGTGGTTTTCTGAACAACATCTTTACACTGCTTCTTCAAAAAATAGAAAGAACGATCCTGAGAAAGCAGACTTGAGTGTGGATTCTGAAGACCTCTCCCCACCCAAGTCTATCACTCAAATGCATTCAGCAGGAGCACCACGCCTGCTCCAACTTCTCCTGTTGGTCCTAGCATGTCGGGGTGCCCCTCTGGTTGGAGCCCAAGCCATCCGTGACCTAACAGCCCCCAAGAATCAAGCTCTCCTTGTTCTGGCAAGTGGAAGGCACTCTCCTACTTCCATAAAGGAAATCCTGCCAACTGATACACATGGTCAAAATGATCCCCCCAGGGCAAGCCTTGTGCCTGAGCAGAAGAAACGGGGCATCCATCCTTCCCCATGGATGTAATGTGAGTGACACCCAAGGAGATGGAAGGACATAATGAGATTGACCAAAATCAGTTAGGAAAAATAACCCTACATCAGTGTTTTCGATCTTTTTTTAATCTCATGGCACACTTGAACCTATAGTTAAACTTCCATGGCACACTTAAATTACGTTGATCCAAAAAAAAAAAAAAAAGAGTAAAAGAAAGAATATACTTTCGGTGCTTTGAACATCTCTCAAAAATAATTTAATTAATGATCTTTAAAACTTTTTGTGGCATACCTAAGACCCTCTCTCGGCACACCACTCAAAAATCACTGCCCTGGAGGAAATTTTTGGGCGATTTTGAGAAAACATTACATACAAAAGGCAAGAAGGGGAGGATGCTAATAAAAAAAGGGCAATAAAAGAATTTTTTAGGGTGGCACCTGTGGCTCAAGGGAGTGGGGCGCTGGCCCCATATGCCGGAGGTGGCAGGTTCAAACCTGGCCCCGGACAGAAATAAAAAGAATTTTTTAAAAGCTTTTAAAAATTAAAATAGCAAAAGCAGCACTGAAAAATGAAGTCAGGGAAACTTCATAGAACACAGAATCAAAAGCAAAGAGACAAAGGATGTGAGAGGAAGGTAAAAGACACAGAAAAGTTACATAAAAGGTCTAAGACTAATCTAAGGAGAATTCTAGAAAGAAAGAACAGAGAAAACAAAGCTAGTAAAGTTTTAAAAAGATAATAGAATAGACACTCCCGAAGATAAACAGTACATCTCCAGATTGAAATGGTCCACTGAGGAATGGACAAAATGAGCAAACATAAAATAAAAATAAAATGAAAATAAAATATGTACATCTATGTACTTGCTTTCATACCACTAAGGCAGCGGTTCACACCACTAAGGCAGTGGGTTGCGACCCCTTTTTTAACAATGAAAATACATCCTGCGTATCAGATATTTACATTATGATTCATAACAGCAAAATCGCAGGTATGAAGTAACAACGAAAATAATTTTATGGCTGGGGGTCACTACAACATGAGGAACTATATTAAAGGGGTCACAGCATTAGGAGGCGTTAGGAAGGTTCAGAACCACTGCACTAAGGGGAAAAGATCACAAAAGCTTCCAGAGAGGAAAAAAAAACAATCTACCAAGGAATACAAATCAAACAGCCAGGCATCAGACTTCTCATCTACAGCTTTTGGATGGTAACAGAAACATATAGCGATGCCCTCAAAGGTCTCCAAAGGAAAGTCTTGAAGTTAAAATTCTAACTGCACTATCAAACAAGAGTAAGGCATAATAGAGATATTTTCACACACACAAAGACTCAGAAATTGTACCTCCTCTGTTGCTGGGAAGATACTTAATGTACTCCAGTAAAATCAAGAAATAAACTAAGAATGACAGTGGTTCCAATCCAGAAGATCATGAAGGAACGTCTGGAGATGCCTGATACAGATTATTCAAGAGAATGAAGTACCCTGGAAAGAAAGGTGCTTTCCCTTAAGTGCAAAGATACGGTTGGGAGGTTGGAAAAAAAAATGTAAGGACATTGTAAAAGTAAATACTAGAGAAAAGCAACTACAAAAAAGCAATATGACAGGTATGTAACAATGAGAAAGAGTAGGAATAGATAGACCACTTGGGAGTTTGTTTGTTGTGAGACATAATCTCACTCTATCGCTCTAGGTAGAGTGCTGTTGCATCATGGCTCACGGCAACCTCAAACTCTTGGGCTCAAGTGATCCTCTTGCCTCAGCCTCCAAAGTAGGTGGGAACTACAGGCTCCCACCACCATGCCCAACTAATTTTTCTATTTTAGTAGAGATGGAATCTTGCTTTTGCTCAGGCTGGCTGCAAATCCCTGAGCTCAAGGGATCCACCCACCTTGGCCTTTCACAGTACTAGGATTACAGGCATGAGCCACTGCGCCCAACCTAAACCATGAGTTCTTAATGCTAGACAAATCACAGAAAAGGTAAGTGTGATTCTAACATTGTACTGGTCCAACGTGGAGGCGAATCTCCATAGCCATAATGCTACAAACACTTGCTAGATTTTCAACTTTTAAAGTCAACCTATGTACAAAAACATAGCAGAAGATGTGGTTATGACTGTGAACCTCCATGACAATTTTAACAACCTTGACACTGTAAGAGAAAAGCAGGGTTCCAGAAATGGGATGTAAATGGCACAGGGGGGACCCAATATCCTCCTCATTTGAACTGGAAAATCGAGAGTTAGCATGAAAAGTTGACGAAGAAAAGAAATGAAGGTTTAGAAAAGAAATGGAGGTTTAAGATGCTCTTTAAAGATATAAAAGTTGCCAACAGACAAATAATAATAACATAATAACAATATTAAAAGGCCAGGAAGACATAGTTACAAACTAAAACTTTCATATTAGAAAGTCAATAAACTGCATTGAGGGAAAAAAAATCAGAAAATAAAGGTGTGAGCATGTGCTTACTTTCCAGAGGTGTTAATGGTTGTTTACCCAAAGAGCAAGAACAGAATAGTGACAAGTGTCTTCAGGATGGACGGCTGGAAAAAAGACAGGCCCTCAGTAGCTTTCCATTCCCAGGTCCTCAGTACCTTACTCTTCGTTGAAATGACCATTCATTATTTGTACATCATACTTGTAATAAAATAAAAAGTTAAATTATAAAGGGAACCTCAAAGCTTCTTTCTTTCTGGATCTTTCCTATGAAAAACAAACTAATATTGGAGTAATCAAATAATTATTGTATATGGAAAAAAAAAATGTTCAGCTTTTACCAGTTTCAAAGACTTCTGCCTGCCTTCGCTCTCCTGTTTTGGGGCAAGAACCTACTAAAATCCCTTTCCAACTTCTAACTTGATTGGAGGCTCTCAGCCTTGCAAGTTTCACTCCATTCTGCAATCCTTAGAAAATTAGCTGCAATGGTTCAGCTAACTCTGACATCACCAGACGGAGCAGAACCAGCAATAAGTGAACAGGCTGATTTGGTAAAGCATCTAGCAGAGTGTCATCCTGGAAACCTTGAGACTGCAAAAAGATGCTGAAAGGCATTTAAACATAAAATAGGTTCTGAAGAACACAAGTAATCTTTACTTATCACGCGTTCAAGACTCATTTCTTAGAACTCTGTGTAAACCACCACATCCACTGTTCCTAACACTGACATCCCCAGCTCCAAAAACCTCTCCTACAATTTAAGGATACCAAAAAACCACCTTCCATGTTCATTTATAAAATATTTTTAGAAATAGTCAAAGAATAATTTTCTAAAATCTTATTTACAAACAAAACTTACACAAAAATGTGTCCCCTCCTGTTATATGCCTTCCATTAGGGAAAAGAAAACAAAGCTTCAAGACCTCAGAACTTTGCTGTTTCTACCTTGTCTCTTAGCAAAATTGCATCCAAATGAAGCAAGAAACTCTGAAATAAATATATTATCCTCGTCCCAGATAGTATTAGCTAAATAAGGACAAGCAAGGACATGACACACTCCAGTGTTTAGGGTTACTGACACCTCCAAGTTCATTAACATTCAGAACTCAATCAGACAGTGCAGCCTGCAGAGCTTCTCAGCCAGCCCGGGTTCAGGGCTCCCTCCTGACGACACTGAGTCTCCTCACACACTTGGGGAAGAAAGTTTTTGGGACAGGAGGGCTGGCTCATGCACAGACACTATATCATCTCTCTGTAGGTGCTTAACTCTTCTCGGAGGGGGGACCAATCTCAGCTCTAACATCATGCGCTGTGTAATAACAGAGTTTCTAATTGGAATCTTAATACTCTGGATAAAAGGCAGCAGAAAAAAATCTGTGCCTTGGAGTCATGATCACCTGGTGGCTCATTATGAGAAAGACACTTCAGAAAATCTGAAGAGCGATAGCAAAAGCATGGCATCAAAGGAAAAAATATGCAGTTTCCAAAAGGGAAGAATTTAAAATATATATGTCCTATTGGAGATTTCCAAAAAGGAGCTACAAGGCGGGTCTCTAAACTCCGTTCTCAAGGGGTTGGGGGAGGGAGTCCCAGGATATGACCACTCAGCATCATCCTGGCTGGGCTACTGTGCAGTCCTGCGGTCTGACGACTGCGCTCCTGGACACAAGAGCACGTGGTCACCAATGTGAAATATTAACTTCAAATACCCAAGCATGAAAAGAACTCATGTATAAGAAAAACCTCGTGTTAATGACCAGAACCTTAACGTTTCATGCTAGAATCAGTTCCTTGTTACTGTGAACCACTAAAGGATGCTCTTTCGAAAAACAGCATTTTTAGCAGCCGCTATGGTAAACAAAAAAAATGCCAAATGAACCTTTCAACTACCCTTGATCAGGGGCATGCCTGTAAAAACCCAGAAAGCCTTTTACTTATAGGCTTATCAGATTTTTAGGAGCAAAAATCTATGTGCCAAATTAGACATGCTGAGGGTGCACAGGTTTGATAAATCAGGTATGAGGCATAGTGAAATCAACGCTGACAAAAGATTAGCTGTGCACCCCCTTCCAAATATGACCGCATGTGCCAACAACATCACTCAAAGTCCCCGAAAGGTTATCAGAGAGCAATAAACGAACGTGGTTGGCTGAAACATTAGCAAGGGTCGGGATGAACTCATGTGAAATCTGCCCCCCAAAAGTCTAAGATTCAGGGGTACATTTCAGATTGCAGTTCACAACTCCTCATAAATTAATGAAAGTCAGACATTAAAGTTAATAACAGCTGGAATGGATCAAGTGGAAAGAAAACGCAGCATTGGCGTATGTTATGTGCATTTCTCAGAGTCCATAAATTTGATATATTTGGAAGGAAGAAGGAAAATGTTAATTAGGAGAAATTTCATACTGGATTTAAATTTGCCACGGAGTCAAAGCTGTATTGTAAAAACCCCCTTGGAATCAGAAATCACCCTCCCCAGACCTAGGTCCTGCCTTTCACCTTGTATTTTGTACTTGTTGATGTGTGACTTAATTGTTTTCACGTGCTGTTTCTTGCTTTCTCTCTCCAAAATATAAAATCAAGAGCCAGGGTCATACCTTTTATTCTACTGAGAGTGGAGCTCGATTAACACTGAGGAATCAATAAAACTACCCGAGAAGTCATCCTCTGTTTTCTCTAAAAGACTTGTAAGAATTTTCAGTAATTTTTGGACTAGTCTAGCTATGGGTACCTTAAGGGATCGCAGTCACTCTTACAAGTCTCCATGTTCACTTTTCTTATTCTCCTGCTGTAGTGGGGGCACTGTGACAACACGTGTCTTTACTACCCAGATCTAGATATATCGTGGGTCAAATTGAGTCCTCTGAAACATAACTTGATACAGGTTAAGAGCTGATTATCTCACATCTGCCTTTAAAGCAAACATCCATTCTTCTGAGGTCCCTGAAACAGACAGGGATTCCACCTGTCCTCTCCTTGAGGTTTTCATAGATTTTCGATTCAGGCCTCTCTGTGTCAGTCTTAGCCCTCCTTTGCATCTTATTTCTTTACGTTATTGGTTTAAAGTTGCCATGTCTGTCTTCGGCCTGTGCAGGCCCTGTTATCCAAACTCAGTCCTTTTCATCTTTTCCCATAAATCATCCCTCTAACCCCTTCATTGCACTTAAGGTTCTTTCAGTTTATCTGAGACACCAAACTCAGGAGACAAAACCACCTGTCTTAGGGGGCCTGCTGGACACCAAGATTTCTTTGTGCAGAAAAGGTTTGTGTTCTCCTTCTCTCTGAGGGGAAGAGGTATGTATAAACAAAGGGGGTGCTCTCTCCCTGCCACCTCCTCCCCTGCAGTGAGCAGGGCAGTTTGCTGCCCTAGGTAGGCCCACTTAGAGACAGCAAGGAATCTGCAGTGGCCTCTATGCAGCTAGCGGAGCTGGCTCCCAAACGGGCCTAGGTAGGGCCAGATACCCTCAGTATTATCTTAGATGATATGTAAAAGATCTAATATGTAGATACCCTTATGTATTATGTTAGATGATACGTAAAAATGTCAGTTATGTATATTCTAAAGAACAGAATCACAAGTTCACGTACAGATCCATAGAGATCACCTAAGTACCAAAGCCGCTGCACCATCCAGAGAAGTCGGCATGGGGGCCAAGGGAACACGGTGGGAAAAACAAAGCCTAGCAAGGCAGGTAGAAAGTGTGCACCCAGGGCGTCCATCCCTCAGCCCCAAAACCAAGCCCTAGAGCCCAGATGCAGACCAGCACCGTGGGCAGGGCACACGATCTAAGTCCAGTTAATTTAAGCACTAAATGGATGTGTGTGAAAACTAAAGATCATGCAACGGCATCCTGAGCCCAGCCCTTGGCGCACACTAAATATTCCACGTATAGGCCTAGGGCAGTGCCTGCTACACTTGTATCTCCCAAAACAGAGGGGCACAGAGAGAACCGGAGGCCTCCCCTCAATTAAGCTATAGGTAATGTCAAGTTCTTTGCAAAAGGATCAATTAACAAGACACGTTTCATTCTCTCCCACATGACACTGGGAAGCGTTGGAATGATGCCCTGAGACCCGTAAAACAGGGTGGCAGCCGACCTCCCCTCCCACACTCTGCACACTCACACTGCAAGCCCCTGCCCAACACAGATGGCATCACCGCCAGCCGGGTTCAGGACAGAGTTCATGAGCACTCCCCCAGCAGAGCTGACCCGGAAACTCTGTCCGCCTCGCAGGGCGCTTGTCTTGTGTGGACCGGCATTTTGATGTCTCATCAGTCATGGACTGCGGGTGAAGAACCTGAGCTCTGGAGCCAAACTGCATGGGCTCAGCCACATCCAGATCATGTGAAAATGGGCAACTTTTACTTAGCCTTATTGGGCCTCAGTTGTTTTGTATGTCAAAGGGGAAAATCACTACAACCTCTTAAAAGATTGTTGCAGGGATTTAAGGCAAAGAGCAAAGTCCATGGCATAACATAATCGGGGGCTCAATTTCTCCCGGCTGAGGTATCTGAGAGAGGGATCTTTCCCCACCTGGGCCACTGCACAGTCACCTTCTCAATCCCATACTCCACCCCGTCACGAGAGTCCGTGCACACCAGCCAGAGCGGCGCTCCTAGAACAGAGATCAAACCGCAGCTCTCCGTCCTTTGGCTTTCCATCAGCCCACAAGGTCCCCAACTTCTGTCTCCGACTGTCTCACTCCCAACCTGGTGAGATCACCCCCCACTCCTGCTCTCCGTCTGGTACCCTGTCACTGCAATCCTCTTCAGTATGAGGTTCTCGCCACAGATCTCCCCCAGGGCTGGCTTCTTTTTGTTATCGGGTCCGGTTATAAAGACACCTCATGAGCAAGGCCCTCCATGCCCAGCCCGCCCTATCTCAGCACGTTACTCCTGCCCAAGTCGCTCCAGCACAGCGCCTGGTTCATCAGCCTCCGAGCACCACCTGTTTTCTGTTGCAGCCTCTGTCTCGGCGTTTGGTGCGCGCCTCCTCCGGTGAAGGAAGCAGTTTTGAGAGCAAGGACTTGGCAAACGCTGACCCCTCAGGTCCTAGAATAATGTCTGACTCATAGTAGGATCTCAAAAAAAAAAAAAATGAAGGGAATTTGTGAAATGAGAATAAATGCCACGTACCATGTACCCAGCGGAGTGAGACTTGCTGCAGCTCACACCAGGGGTATGATCAGAAGGGCTGGAGCCCTCAGTAGTGCTCAGATGCCTCTGACTGTCACTCTCTGCCTCTCTACTGCATCAGCACGTGGAGATGTGATGGACTCACACTACGTTTAAAACATCATTAATGATACAAGATAGAGGCTACGTAAAAATGCACCCTACAGACGTGTGTACACATCCACTCATCAGATAAAGAGGTAAATGGCACGTTTGATCAAAAGGGTCGACCCTATTGGTCAGGTGTGCACAGCCAAGCCGGGCCCACAGAAGCCAAGTCCGAGGGGACCACAGATCCTCCGGCAGGAAGCGAGGTCACAGGAAAGCCAGCATATTGTGTTACTCTCCCCTCACCCGGGAACCTGGGGAAGTGGGGGCATGACATTCCTCACAGACGGGAAACAGAGGGATAAGGGAGAGGAAATGTGAAACTTGCCCAATTTGAGAGCAGGCTGCTTCCACGAAAGCAAACTCCAAGAAGAAGTGGCGTTTGTTTCTTAGCATCCCCCATGTGCACTTCTCTGCTCCTCTCTAAATCACCGAGGAAACAGGTACCTCCTTTGATTCCACTCCCAGGCCTGGAGCACAATCAGGATGAAGGTTCGGGCCCCCAGTGGGAGAGGTAAACACCCAGCCGCCCAGAGCGGGCTCCCTCGGACCCACACAATGTGCTCTGATTAGGCCTGCAGCTCCCCGCAGAGAGGGCTTGAGCCTCTGCCACTGCCACCTCCTCCTCCCAAGGCCCCCTTTCCCCCAGGAGACTCAGTCCTGGCCCACTGCCGCTCACTCCACTAATGCAAGTCTTTGTTCTCATTTTCCCCTGGTGGTGTTAGCTACTGGATTTCCCAGCTGAATTTCACTTTGTTATTTCTGGACCCTACTCCAACCACCCCGTGGTCCCATTGCACAATTTTTCTAGCTTGACTGATGTGAGAGGATTTGGGAGTTTTCCAATAAAATAAAACTCAAGGGGCTTTTTTCCCTCTCATTATGAACATTATATATTGAACTTAAAACACATCTTGATACGCAAAACTTTGAACTCATTAGAAATGAGGCTGTATTTATCCCTTCTGTTTGGGATATACAGTTTGTGATCAAGATATTGTGGTTCCTGGGGTCATCTGATACACAACCGCTCGGCAGGAGGGGAATAAGTAGAAATGGATTTTGTGTCTTCAAGGGGTGTATGACATGCTCCACAGAGGGGTACAGATGCACATCCTTGAAGATCAGTGAGAGCAGGAGGGAGTGAGGAGGGGAGCGGTGGGGTAGGAATCTCACTGGGCACGCCAGAAGGCAGAGGAGGCAGAGAAACTCCAGGTTAGTTATAAGAAGTACAGTTTCAAAGGTCTGGTGAAGAAGCCGTGAGTCAGGTCTTGGGAGCCACACAGGACTCAGTGCAGAAGAGGACAGAAGCCTGCTTGCCTGCACCTGCCACCCTCCTCCTAAAACCCACCCTCCAAGTCCAAAGATTCTTCTCAGGTCCTAGAAGGTGTCAAGTCTCCCTTTGACCTCTCGGCCTTTGCGAATATTCCCTTCACCTAGATTACTCTCTCCTCACTTCTTTGCCCATGGCTTATTTAGTTCAGACGTCACCTCCTCCAGGAAGTCTTCTGGACTCTCAAGTCTGGGGAAGGCATGTCGCTCACCTGCTCCCAAGGGACCCTGCACTCCATCTCTTTTGACATCTCCTAAGCGTTGGCTCTTTCAACGGGCTTATCAACTTGTCTCTCTGTTCCGCCAGCCTGGAGCTCCGTTTAGTTCAGTACTGTTCAGTGGGTAGGCAACACGCAGCAACACAAGTGCGTGAACAAGTAACAGAACAAACGACAGGGAACATCTGAATGGATCAGGGGGATCTTTCTGCCTTCCTGCCATTTGTTCTAAGAGGATGAAGCTCATCAAAAACTGAGGCTAATGGAAAGCCTGGATCCCCCTAAGGACCGAAGACATTAGGGAGATAAGAAAACTTTCTTTTAGGAAACACCAAAAGAGCCAAACTTAAAAGCTTAAAGAGTTGAGGAAGTTGTATCCTTTTCAAGGGGCACTAAGAGAATCCAAACTGCATCAGGATGTAGAGACAGCAGGAAGGAGACCCCAGACTGCTCACCCTGTGCTCGCCCAGAGTGGGGAAGCCACCAAGACGCAAAGGAAACCCTTCCCCTAAGAAGGATGAGGATACAGCGCAAATTTATAGGTGCAAGATCAAGAAAGCGAAGGAGGAGGGGAGATGGCAGCTTTCAAGAGACATCAAAGGTAACATTCTTCAATTATACAAGAAAAGGGAGGAGGGCCAAGGATAATGTTGCCTCTATTAAAAAACAGGAGGGGAAGCTGTTAGCAGAGGGCATGATATGGCAACAGTTGCTGTACAGGAAGAAAGGAAGGGAGGCAGGGATGGAAAGCAACCATAAGAAACGATGAAAAGTAGGTACAAGATTAGAAAAGGTACATAGCTACACGGAATCCCTAAACGACTGGATGCATGATCCTAAATTGAGCTGTAGATGGGCCCCCCATTAGTACGGGTGAACACATACTTGAATACGCGCAGTGTGGGGAGATGTTAGCAAAACACAAATCGCCCTACAGCAGTGGTTCTCAACCTTCCTAATGCTGCAGCCCTTTAATACGGTTCCTGTGGGTCGTGGCCCACAGGTTGAGAACCGCTGCCCTAAAGGCTATTGCAATATAAATCACAGGCTGGGCGTGGTGGCTCACACCTGTAATCCTAGCACTTGGGAGGCCAAAGCAGGTGGATTGCCTGAGCTCACGGGTTTGACACCAGCCTGAGCCAGAGCCAGAACCCATCTCTAAAAATAGCTAGGCAATTTTAGAGCTATACAGTACCTGTAGTCCCAGCTACTGGGAGGCTGAGGCAAGAAAGTTGCTTGAGCCCCAGAGTTTGAGGTTGCTATGAGCTATGATGCCACGGCACTCTGCCAAGGATGACAAAGTGAGACTCTGTCTCAAAAAATAAATAAATAAAATAGAATAAAATAAAATAAAATTGAATTAAATGTCACTGAAATTTGGAAAGGGATAAAAATAAACATTACGTTCACCTCAACTACAGGGAAAATACCTACCTGTCTGATTATCAGATGGCATCGTGGAAGAGAAGTGGCTCTTCTGTGCTAATCCTGCAGTAGTTAACAAGAGGATCTCCATCCAAGTTTACAAATGAACTGCCAGTTTATTCCAAAGAGACCCACATCTTAGGAGAGTCCTAGCAACTGTAAGTGTGCTACATGTGTGTGGCAGCCAATACTTTGGATGTTTTGAAAATGCAGAATTATAAATAAATGTGTCATAAATACTTTATACGGTGCCTACGCTCAGGCAGGACTGGATGAGTAAGTTTGGATCCAAAGTTGCATTCAATAACTAAATAGGACAAAGGGAACAGTAATCTCCTGATTTTAGGTAGCCACCACTAATGGGCGGGCTGTGGACAAAGATCATCTGAAACATCTTCTCTGGTGTGGCTGTGATCACGCGACCCAACAGCATTCTGCAGGACACCAGCCACTGTGTGGGGACACCGGCAAGCAGCTGTGACGTGTCTGCAGCTAAAAAGGGACATGACTGCTCCCTGTCCAGGGTAGGCAAACATCCCTGTAAGGTGGGAATTAAAGTAGACTTTCAAAGGAGATGGGTCATCAGAAAGGCCTTGAAGGACAAGTAAGACCTGAAGGCAAGGAGAAAAGCCAAGAACCCATCCAGGAGAAATGACCACAGAAGCAGAGGAACAGGACAGGGCCAGCCCCAGAGCAGGGGCCAAAGGGAGCCCAGGACACAGATGACATGAGGAATCTTCTCCAGAAGACACATCCCCCTTAGTTTTTCCTTTCTATTCCTCACCTGGGTGGTAGGCAAGCTTCTCTCTTTAATAGGTAAGTTTATCCCCAAATCCATGAATAAAATCAATAACTGATTTTTCCAAATCCCACTGTACTTTTCTCACCATTGGATATCACAGTCACGTCAGGCACAAAGATTCATTGGCAAGAGTTCAAATCTGGAACCCTGAGAACTATCCCCAAATTCCTACTGCTTTCTTCGACTTTACCTTGTAATGTAGTTCTTTAGGAACTAAATGTAAGTCTAGGAAGTAGCTCGAGGTTTCTAGTCTTAAAACATTACCTCTAGGTTGCTGAATTAAAGCCAGGTCACTCTAATAAATTTCTAAGAGGACGATAAGAACAAGCAGGGAACTCTTCTTAAGTTCACAAATAGGACTTCTGCAGAGGTTCACAGACTGGTTTGAGCTCGCCTCTGAGTTAAGACTCACAGCCAAGGCAAAGCCCCAGAGCATGATTTACCATCCATCCGTTTTTCTGGTTAAACAATCTGATTTTCAAAGGGGGAAAAAACACACACACCAGTCCTGACTGGCTCATCAGCTGTTCTCCAAAGCAGTGAAAGACAGTCCGGATGAGAGTGGAACTATGTGCTCAGGGAACTGTCACTGCCTTTGCAGTTTGGTCAACACAAAACTGTTCATTTTTGCCTTGTAGGCATTTTTGTGTCTCACAGTCTCCAGATGACACCCCGATAGTGAGGCAAATGCGAGCAGGTGCACCTGTTAAATATGTAAAATATACTCCTCTTCTACTCGCTCCCAAGATGTGATTTCTAAGGGGAAGTCACCTAATGTAAAGACAGGCGGAAAAAAAAAATCTTCTCTGCTGTTTTTTTAGCTCACAAAAATGCAACTGGGCTCAGCACAACAGCTTTCCATAGAAAATAAATGCAAGCCAATTAAAAATTCAGTTTCTTTTCTGTAAGCTAATTCCTCAGGTTTTGCTAATTAGCAACTAATAGTGCCCTCATCTGAGCTGGGAAACATAAGGAAGAATACTGGTGGTATGTTTTCAATCAAAGCATTTGCATGAGGGACTGAATCACATTTTCCATGAGGAATTATTGCTTGGGAGCAGTTAGGGGCAGAAGAAAAAAAAAAAAAAAAAAGCAGTCTCCATACAACCATAAACTTACAAAAGGGACCTAAAACTTAACAAACAACAAAAAGAGGAACTCCCTGCCCCATTGAACAGAACCATCAGAGTCCCCCTATGACATGGCTAGTGAATCCACGAAACTTCGCACAAGGGTCCCTGCAGAAGTAGTTAGAAAACTAAACTCTTCACATTAAGATGGAAGACAATGAAACACATGTTTTCTGTAAAAAGCAAGAGAAAATAAAAATTAAACGTCAGCCAGGGTACAGGAATGCTTTAACTATTATGTCACCTGCCTTTGCAAGTTTATCGAAAAATAAATGCATGGCAGTAAATGAAAACGGCAGTGATGGTGGTTCGAAAGATCTGGCTACAGAAGGCAGCAGAGGGAGAAGAAAACTGCTGAGAAATCCTTGGGCGGGGGATGAGCTTTCTTGGGTTGCAGATCAGGTACCCAAACCCAGCCCGTTCCACCATCTCCCAAGCTCTAGCGATCCTGCCATGGCTGAGCGCCTGTCAGCACCACGCTGCGTCTCAGCCATGCAGCCTGAACACTACTTTCCCGCCCTGATATACAGCCCATCCCCAGCAACCCCTCGTAAGAGAATACTCCCCCGGCTGCCCCCTGGGAGGATTTTATTCCAAACATATGCTGTGAATGTTTGAAGTGCCCGCGATCCTTGAGTTTTCTTCCTTCCCCCCACTCTTCTTTTTAAGTCAAACCCACAAAACCTAAAATACTTCGAATTCTGCCTAACTACAATTTGTGAAGATGCAACATTGCATACCCAAGTGTAACAAAATCTTGTGCAATAAAAATTTTACAGATGTCCTTCTGAAGGAGGAAAAAAAAAAACGGTTTTCCCTTTTCCGGTCTTACAGGAAGCCTGCCCACACTTCAGAAATACAAAGTTAGTATATATAGAAGCACAAATTAGGCATCTTGGAGAGTCTACATTTTCCGACCACAGAGAAATGAAGGAATTCCTGTCGAGTATTCACACGGCTGGCCGCTGGCCTAGAGGAGTCTTTTCCCTCCAACAGCCCAGAGAAGCTGGCAAACAACTCAAGAGAGAGGGGAACGGCCTCAAAAGATGTTTCTGAGCCTTGAGCTACTGAAGTCCACTGTGCCTGTGTGTGACTGATGGTGCCTGGGGACTGAGACGGGCTGTGCTCCCAAGGTAAACAAACATGACCACAACTGTACATCTTACTTGAAAAGGGGGGCATTTCCTTGACACAAAAAAATTGGGGGAAATTTATCACCTCAAGTTTACATTAATCATTAGCTTTGCCTGGATAATTAAATCCATATGAGGTAGACACATTTTACAACAAAGTATTTTTTTTTTTTTTAATTTATTGTTGGGGATTCCTTGAGGGTACAAGAAACCGGGTTACACGGATTGCATTTGTTAGGTAAAGACCCTTTTACAATTGTGGCTTGCCCCCAAAAGGTGTGGCACACACCACGACCCCACCCCCCTCCCGCCTTCCCTGTGTCTGCACAACAACATGTTTTAAAAATACTTGTGATACTGGTAGAAGAGGGCTCTAGAAAAACTGAAGTCATATCTTATCCAACTGGGAGGCTTAGTTTAGGATATCTTTAAATTATTTAATGTGAACAAGTAATAGTGTACCTTTTATTTTCTTGCATGTATTAAGCTTGCATTTGTCACCTAAAACACTTTCTGCTAAGAATTTAAAATGTTAACACCTCTCAAACTCACTTAAAAGCTTTACAATTTCTTCACTTACAAAATAGCCCAAAAAAAAAATTATCATCAGTCTACCGAGGGTGGCTGACAGAGGATTATGTTCAGAAGGTCACAGTGCAGAGTTCTAACCCCACCAACCCTTTCCGTGGGTTTTCAGTCCCCTCAACTTCGGATCTGTGTTGATGGAAGATACTGAGCCCAGGGAGGCAGCCGACCAGGTGTGGCAAGAATAAAAGCCAGTCTACGCTGAACCAAACCAACCTCAATACTCTCAAACACGAGAGTATTTAAAGAGTGAACCAATGACATGATGATGATGAAGAAACAGGAGCAGGAAGGAGGGGGAGGGGGAAGAAGAGGAGGAAAGAGGAAGATGACCAGGAAGAGGAGGGGGAGGGGGAGGAAGAATAACTACCTTCATGATTTTGAGCCCCCTCCTATATGCCAGAGACTTTACTAAATACTTTACTTGCACTTAACTCTCATAAGAACACCATGGACCAGGCAGTCACATTATCACTCCCACTGAAAGTGAAGAAATGACTCTCAGAGGTCATTACACTTGGTCAAGGTCACACAGCTAACAAAAGACAAAGCTAGAACTTGAACCCCAATTCCCTGAATCCTGAGCCAATCAGTATGATCCTAGGACTCCCTGTCGGTATTGTCTATATATAGATATAGTTTATTTGTGACCAATTTAGGGTACATTAAGGTGGTAGGTCAAAATCACATTTGCCATGTGATTATGGACACTTGTTTATAAGTTATCACATAATTCTAACACTGATTTACACAATATACTGGGAAATCTAAAGAATCGCCAACTAATGGGTGCTGTGCCCTCCCAACAGATGGACAAGGATGAACCCAAATCCCACTAACAGCTGTCCAGTCCAGGGTTAGTTATTGTTAATTTGGAGGTCCAGGAGATGGGTCATACACATACCACTGAGGGAAGATGAGGATTCCAGGTGTGAAGGGAGCCAGGCCCTCAAACAATGGGCAGAGGATTTAATGGGAGAACCGTTAAAACAAACGAACCAAGAACAAGCAGCAAGTTGAATGGCACGGAGGGAAGGTTAACGGTTATCTGCCCACTACCGTCATCAGCTGTCCTAACTAATTAAATTAAATGCCTCACTAATTAGTGGGCATCTAGAAAAGAAAACAAAACATAAATACAAGATGGGGAAAGTTTGTGTTCATACTTAAGGAAAAAAAAACAATGCAGGGACCTTACAGCTATGATTCTAGACTGGATTTTTTTTAAAATAAGTCTGCCATCAGGGTACATAAATATTGGTAGGAAATACGCAGCTGTCCTTCTATTTTCTGCATGGATGGTTTGGAGAGAGTCAAAAGTACAATGTAGAAACTTGGGGATGTGCTTGGAGACACAGCCTACCAACACTACATTAAACTTTCATTCTCAAAAGAAAAGAAGAATAAAATAAAACCAAATAAACCCTGAATGTGGGAAGGAAAGTGTCCAGTACCCCTCCTCCTTAACTCTGTATCAATAGAAACAACCACTGCAGCCATAGGACTGATAGGCACTTTTTAAAAAGAAAAGTTGTAGCCCGGTGGTTCTCAACCTTCCTAATGCCACAGCCCTTTAATACAGTTTCTGTGGGTCGTGACCCACAGGTTGAGAATGGCTGTTGTAGCCTTTTTTAAAAGCTTAGAAGAATGTATAAAGCCTTTCCTTCTCTCCATGCTTCTGCCACTCTTTAAAAATGGTCTCTCCACTTGAAAAAATAATGTTATTTTTCATCTTTTCCAACAATATAATCTGATTGGGGTGAGAGACAGGAGTTGCTGAGACTTAGGGTTATGTGAGGCCCTTTGATCTGATGAGTGAGCATTCCCTTTGCTTCAAGCCAACTAATGAAGGGATGAAATTAGCTTTTATCCTGGGCACTTTCTTCAGCAAGAAAACATGCACTAATCAGCTGTCCTCACTAATCAGTCATCTGGCTAATGACCTTTTGCCTTAAAACACTAAAATTTTTGAATGATGTGGAAAAAAGGAAACACAAACCAGTCCCCCTCTCTGGAGCTCAATGGATCATCTGGAATTGGAGCCGGGGAGGTTAAATGGCCAGTCTGTATCCTGGCAAGGTGATAAATCTATAATCAAGAGCTGCAAGCTTTGGCACCTCAATATGAACTTCATTACTCCACAACCAAATTGTATTTGTTAACTAGAAACAGGCCTGAAATGAACTCAACCCTTATACATTTTTCTTTATATTCTGCCTTTGGAGAAAATCATCACAGACTTGTGCCCAGAGTCTTACTTCATTTCTTAAATGTTGTTAGTGCTGAAAGGAGCTTCCAGGGTTTCTGGCATGCTGGTTAGAAAGGAAAATAGAATGAATATACACAAAAATCTTGCAGATTAAAGAATTTAGCACTGATTTTGTTAAATGAGGTTTGTTTCAACAAACCATTAAAAATGGAAACAAATAGCTAAAATCATTAAATCCAAGATCATTAAAAATGGAAATAGCTGCTGCTAAAGACTTTTAATGCAGCCTGTTTTAATAATTTCCCACCATCAACCAATTTTTCTCCTGCAGCATTAACTTGGATGGAACAACTTGGGTTCTAGTTGTGAGGAAAGGTCTATGTGGTTTAACCACAAATGGATCGCTTTCCTGAAGGCCGCCCCACTGAGGCCTGAAGTTGCTTAGAGGCTTAGAGGTGTAAGTACAAGAAAAGTGGAAAGAAAATTGAATATTTTTATAAATTGTGCATGCCAGGTAATTTCTAAAATGTGCTCGCTCCCTCTCATACACACACACATACCCCTCCCCGTGGCTCCCGAAGCAAGTGCCAAGTGGCAGAAAGGACCTACGGTAGTGAGGCTCCATGTAGCCGTTCCTGGGGTCCATGGCAAACACAGTCCCGCGGTAGGGCACGGCGGGCTCCGCCAGGTGTGGTAGGGATCCATGGAGCTCCTTCTTGATCAGCGAGGCCCTCTCGTCACTCGATGTTGACGGTTCCTCATTGATTTTGCTGAGACCCTGTACATTCTGCGGCTGCATAGTGATGGCGTTTCTTCTCTCTCTGTGGTAAGTCTGTCCAGGACTTTCATCCTCTAAAGAGGAGGAGAATTAGAGACTGTGTAAGCCACTGTACGGAGCAATTAAAAAATAGTAATTGATTAGGTCTCTCTCTCTCAAATTCACCCCCTCCCAAAAAAAGAAGCAAGTCTCTTTCATGGCAACTTTGAAAGCTACACACCCATGATGGGATATTTATAAAACTGGTTATGAATGAGGGTCCAAAGCACACAAATACACATCAAAGGATGAAGGGGAGCAGGAAACGGGCCTATTAAAGTGAGATATACAGATCAGTACATCAGCATCACTGGCCTCTAATGGAATCTGCCAGACAGGGTTTTCCTCCTGGACGTACCAGTATCTCGGAGGCCCACGTGGACCTGAAGAATGCCGGAGTCCAGCCTCTCTCTGCCTGCCTGAGGAAGCTGGGCCTCGCTCGGGAGGACTCGAAGTCTAGCTACCCCTTAAGGCTCTGGGTGGCTGCAGTGAGTGTTGGGCCTTTGCTCTCAGAGGATGAACTATTTGAAAGTACTCCAAGAGCTTTTGTCGTGTTAAGTTAGATTGGAAATCCACCAAGAGACTGAAATGAACAGAAAACCCATCGGTGATAAAGGCACCAAGCATGAAAACCTACAGCCTCTGGTGAGACACGTCCAGCTTCTGCTCATACAGCAAAGTTCGAACTAAGAGGAAAACTGGGGGACTAAAAGTTCGGGTATAAGACGTCTCTAAAGGAAGGAAGGAAGGAAGGAAGGAGGGATTTGGTGTCCATGCTCTGGTGGGAGCCACGCATTTCTTCAAACACGCAAGAAAGAGCTCAAAGAAGCTGCACAGAGGTGACATTCCAGCTCCCTAATACTCCAGCTGTCCCTGTTGATCTGTAAGAACTTTCCATCTCTCTACTAGGGTTCTCTGCAAATCTGGTTGGATGACCCTTCTACGACAGATCAAAGAACCAACGCATGAAATTAAACCCCACTGCCCATCTGAACCTGCACTAGCGGACCAGGTTATGGGTTAGAATCCCACACACGCTCTACACCACGTGCTCCCAAACCAGCTCTAAGCAACACTCTGCTCTGGTAGGTAAGTGCTGATGGAAACACAGCTGTCCTGGCACCAGATGTCTCATTTCAAAACTGTTTTAAAAACATTATTTTTTTGAAAAAATTAAAGAACAAAACCCATATTTGGGCATAAATAGTATTATCATGCATTTTAGATGAACATATTTTGAACACATTTTTACTCCAATATATAAACTTTTCTTTGAAGTAATCCACAAAGCATATATGACTAAGGACCCCCCCAACGCCAGAAAAAAATGATCCCTTAGCAGTTTCATAACTGAGTTATAAACACAGACGAGCATAAAAATGCAAACTAAAAATAAATGCTGTTTGTGTTGACTAAGGATTTGAACTACCTGATGCAAGTAGCAACCTGAGTCTTTCTGCCTGGAAGACTTGAAAAATAAACAATGTATTGTTTTAGCCTAGCAAATGACTTGCAGAACAGGGCAGACAATGAGGTATGCTTAGGCCTTTACGGGAGATTTGCTGACTACTACAAGGTGACTATGAAATATTACTTTAGAATTGTTTTGTGCAGATCCTACCCCCAAGCCCCAAAATTAAGAGGTAAATTACAAGTTTAATCTATCATGTAATGACTAAAGAAAAAAAGGTGTGATCTCACATTTTCGCATTGATCTTTACAAAAGCAATTTGAACCATGCTTTTGGTAACTTTAAAACAAACTACCAAAATAAATAAATAAAACTTCGTTTTTATTTTCCCTTCTGACTGATACTTTGAGGCACCAGTCTGTCCTTGTACTTCATTAGCAGGAAAGTTGCAAGCTATAGGATGTTGCAGTTAGGTCAAAGCAAAAAGGTGTCAAAAACATTAAAACTTAGGTCGGTTTTATAAAATTTCCTATAACCTACAAATTGCCCAAGTCATTTTTTCCACTAATTTGCACTTTTTATAAAGCCTTTATTTCAGATTTCAACCTGAAGTGAACTTCCAGCAATGAGGTGCAAATTCTGCAGAATGGGACCCGCGTTTGGAGGCCAGCAAACCCTTCCTCGGAGGGGCTGTGATGCATAATTAGCATTTTCTGGGAAAGATGAATAACTGAGCTCTGCTAATCTGTTCCAGGTTGAAAACAGGATTTCCTTGACTTAATCGTCCTAGAAGAAATTAACTTTTCTTCTCTTAAAACGGACCTTCTATAATCAACTCAGAGTCTTAGAAACTATGGTCTTTATGATGAGCATTTGAATACAACTTCGCCAATAATTGAATAATGAGCATGGCCTGGACAGAGACTTCTTCCCACCCCTCCCAGCCTCCTAAGAGAATAAAGTAGGGGGTGTGATGAGAGGTGTGAGTACAAACAGAGGTGCCTTTTAGCTAAACGATTTTCTTAGTAAGAGTTAACCCAACAAGTGTGAATATTCAAGTTACAACAAGTAACCAAAGTTCAAATATTTAATGTAGAAAAAATTAAGTGATTCCCTTTAAGTTAAATGCAAGCAAGAATTTTTTTTTTTTAAAGTGGAGATTTTCATTAGGAGACTGACTAATACAATAGTTGGGGCTACCACAGTTTTTACCCAGCCACCCCCTGCTTTCCAAAACTCCAGTAGAAAGAGATTTTATGACGTTGACCTCATGTACCGAGTTACTTTTGACGGGCATTCAGATGAAAACTTGACAGTACACACACTCCAGAGTACAAATGGCTATGAGGTTTGAAAGCATTCCGTATACAGTGAAAGGGCAAGTTTCCAAGCAATATTCCTGCCTGCTCTTATAAATTTAGCAACCACTTCAGCAAGCCAAAAGACGAAAGCTGTCTAATCTTGTTCAGTCGAGCTGAGTTGTTCAATAAAGTTTGAGAGTCAGTGCAGACAGGCTACGCCAGGCCAAATTATTGACAGAAACACACTGTCCACCATGGCAACAAGCAGAAGTCTACTGCAAAAAATGTAAGCAAACAGCCCACTGCTCCATCAGCATCTGCCAATGGACTTTAACAGCCAAACACAAGGCAACTGTTCTTGATTCTCTCTGTCTAACAGCTGCAAGCTCGGGGGTCAAACCGTAACATGCAATTCACCAGAAACTTTCAGGAAAAAATTACTTAAAAAACTGTCATCATCATCCCACTCGGTACCTCCTCCTTTTTGCATATCCATGCTCAAGTGGAAGTTAAATTCCTGCCTCTAAACGGACAGCACGCCCAGGGCATCACATTTTAGAAATCGTCCCAGATTTCACAAACTCCTCTGCAACATCAAGTCAGACACTCTTAGTGCCAGAAACACAGAAAAATCAAAAGATGCTGCATTGCAAGCAGCGTGGAGGGGATTTATGATCAAGTAGTCACCGTGTTGCTTCATGAAGCAGGACTCGAACCACCGTACTTACTCGCAAACTCCTGTACAATTTCTCTTGGTAACAGAGAAAGCAAGTTCTTTCTTGCCCAGGACCTTAGAGAAAAGTTTCAGACAAATCTTCCAATGTAAAATCAAAACTCTGCCAGGCATCCCTAACTGGGGACACCTCTGTCACCTAACAAAATTAGCTGCAGGAGCTCACAGTACACGTGCTCACCCTCCTAACACCACCCCGCCTTGCCATCAATTTTTGCACTGTTCCCTTAAATCCCATTTTAATACCACTGCTCCTTTCTTATCCCAAGAAGCAGCGGAGTGTAAGAGGACAATACTTACAACACAGTCCGGGCTCTGGCTAGCTACTTTCTGCCAACTTCTCCTGGTGAGCCTTCTCTAGCTGTGCAGACCCTCCAGGAACCTTCTCGGTGTCTCTCTGCCTCCCTCTCCTTCCCCCTCTCCCAGGCAGTGCTGCTCCCATTAGAGGAATTAAAAGTGGTTGGAGCCATGCTAAATTTAACAAGCTCATTAGTATTCTTTCTGAGTGCTTCCGAGTGAACTCTCCCTATTCAAGCCGCTCTCTCCAGCAGAAGGGTCAGGCGGCTAATCATTAAATCAAACTAATGTCACCCTATCACAATCAGCCCAAGAGAAGGAGGGTTTATTATTTCAGTTTATGCTAAATAAACGGTTTTACAAATGGTCCCCAAGCAAGGTCAACAGCAGCTTCAATTACAAGACAAACTTAACAAGAGTTGCTATAAACCAAGTACTCTGTATTGACTTAAGAACGGGCACGGCTTCACATATTGCCACTACCGGGATTGTACAGGAATGCATATTGTAAAATAAAGGAAGGGGTGAGCTTTTTTCTTTGCCAGAATTTGCGACTGCACAGCGACTCCTCATTCACCTCTCTCCAACCAGCTAGCCGCTCAGCTCAATTCACCCCACACAAAGGCGGGAGCCCAGACCTCAATGGACCGAGTGAAACATGTTCAAAACTAGGCTCTCTATTGTGACTGAATTTCTTAACATCTTTTCAAAAAGCGGAGAATGCCTTGAGGCTAAAGGAAGAAACAGGCTAATGGTGAATTGGGAATTCTGAGCAAATTTCAGAGCCCTTTCCTCCTAGCTTTTGAGGTTGAAAGCAAGCTCTTTCCTTTCAAGTTTCAAAGTCCTTTTTCCTCCCGCAGTGTCACAGAAGGATTTGAAAAGAAGGTAATTGTGCTCGCAGTCTCCCTGATCAGAGCTTACGTCCTATTTCTGGTATTTCGGAATACTTCTTGCAATAATAGTGCATATAGCTCAATCCCTTAACCGGCCTGCACTCTGCAATTGCTCATTAAATGAACAATTGCGGGTATAAAATGCCTTTTATGTTCAAGGTCTGGATATAAGATAAGCATTCTAGGACTCTAAATTTGGTTTACTAAGGAAACTCTCCATCATTAAATTACAAAACTGAAGTCAGAATATCAGGCTTTCCCAGAAAAGTGGCACTCAGGTTGCAGTGTGCCAAAAAGAAGGGCAGAAAGGGGGTGGGAGGGGACAACAAGATGTTAAGGGGGAGAAAAGAAGGCTGGATACTCAGATTTCTAGCCCAATGGGATTCTAACAAGAAAGTCGCGTTTCCATATTTAAGGTCTGAGTTTGTGAAACCTCCTAATTTCTATATTGAATGATACAATAAAATCATCTTCAAATGAGTTAAAACATAGGTCCGAGGTTCACTAAATATGTAGATGACTAGCCCTGGTCCCTCACTAGCAAACACCCTCCCCATCCTTAAGAAAAGAAACAGGCCTTTCTATCTCCTGTGATTCTCACAACAGCCCAGTGACGGTGGTGGGCAGGATAAGGCATGGGGTCCAGCTGCCGAATCAGAAACAGGTGTCGTGTCCCAGGGAGTAAGTGATGCAAAAAAAAATTCCAACCACACCTTACTGAATCCACCAGGCCTGTTAACAGGACAAGAGGTCTATTCCTAGGTAAGTTTTCAAAACATCTAGATGGGTGTCCCAACCTCCATCAGCACCACTAATAAAAGGCAGGGTGAGTAAGTTCATATCTATGCAGAAATTTTCAAAGCTGAGATGCCACCCCATTAAGGTTTTGTTAACATAATGCTACTCCTGGGATGCATGACCTGGGGCCCCTGTGACAAATGCATGGGGAGACCTTGGCCTATCCTGGAGAGCACCAGCACAGGCCCCACCCGCCTCCCCCTTGGGGATGGAGACCCGTGGGCCTTACTCAGCCCTGCCAATCCACAGCACCATGAGGTTCAACCAGTGGCTTTGTGTGTTTCTGGAGTTTTTAATGTGCTTCCAGAAGCTTGGGGCCCTGCTCTCCTGTCCTGGACAACATCGTTTTTTCCTTTTCTTCCAGGAAATTGCCTCGCCATGTTTACAAAGGGCATTGTGCTTTTTTTTTCCTGTTATGCATTTGTTGCATCTTGTCAGTTTTTATTTCCTGGGTTATTTATATTTTGATGCTCTATGAATAAAAACCAATGGAAGCCAAGTCCTCGCTTCCCAGGTTCAGAATTCTCTGCATGACTTTGACCAAAGCGAGAACGGAGATGAAAAAGAAAAGAGGCTGAGTATCTTCTTAAACGCTGTAGAATTATGTTAGGAAGGGGAAATAGAGTTCCTGCAGTTTTACAAAGCAGAATATTCCCTCCTTCCAGCTAGACCGCACTTCTGCCTCAGCCATGGGCTGCTCCCTAGAATGTCTAGCTTTGGCTTCCAAAGGGCGTGAGCAAACAATGCCTTCTCTAAGAACGTTTCCAATACCCTCAGGGTCAGACGTTGCCCTTGTGCAGCTACACATACATCTCCCGTTGACAATGACGGATGACAGAAGGAGGGGCCCAGATGGATCAGGGGAGAGCACTCTGCTTTGTCTGCAACCTTTAAACCACACTGCCGGGCCTGCAACCTGAGAGGCTGCAGCAGGATCTGAAGGCTTGGAGAAATTCAAGTGACAACCCTCCCTCGAAGATTACTGGGTAGTTCTCTCCCTCTTTCGTCTCCTCTCTCTTTACTTTAATCAACTCGGAGGTCCCAGGGTGAAAGGAGAGAAAGTCGAAAATGCCCTTCTTCAGAGTCCTGAGAGTACAGGTATCCTAATTTTTTTAACATTTCTACTATTCTTTTTGCCAAAGGGTAAGACAGAGTGTAGACTGACCAGCATCTCACTGGCCTCCACTGGAAACTCCTTGCTACAAAGAGCGGCAGGTTGGTGCTCAAACCAGGGCTAAATTCTCATCTCAATCCTGAACTACTCAGCTTGCAGAGCACTCTCTTCAACTTCAAAAAAGGTCCCAGGAATACAAGGGAGTAGGCACAGACAGCAAGATGAGAATTTAGATAAACTAAAATACACAGCCTGCAATGACTATTCCCCCACTGCAGCAGAGAGCTTTGATGGTAGAGCAAGCCGCCTCCTGCCTTTTTCAAAACATAATAACAATGATGAGGAGATAACACTACCAGCTTGTCTGAGGCCTCACCCAGCATGCTCCACAGCCTCTAGGGTTTCCATTCATTTTTCTGTACCCCTGAACCTTCACAAGTAAAGAGGTCTACAACCCCACCCCCACCCCTCCCCCAGGAGAAGGCTGCTGAACTGCTGATGACAAGAACAGCCATGGTTGCTATGACCTGGATGAACGTGACCACAAGCACGAATTTAAGTCCAACCACTAATCAAGGGTCCCAACTAACTTTCAAAGTTTCTGATAGAAAGTGCTGGCCAAATCCTGCAGATACCTGGGAAGAGGAAACTCCAAACAAAACTGTAGCTTTGAGGACCCCTGAAGACTCTCCTTTAAACAGGAGGAGAGTTTCCTTATTTTGCATGAGTTTGCAAAGACCCTTTCTTGAATTTAAGAATCTAAAATGTCAGAAGTGCCTTGCCTGCTATTAGTTGCTGGTGCTGCTTACACAGAGGGAGTTAATTAGTGACATCAAACGCAATACAATAAATTCCCAGGAGGGTCAGAAATTTTGCCTTCTGCTTAATAGCACATTTACGCCCATCCATGAGTCACAGTCTTGTGAACATCTAGGTATTAGAGATTTCTTTAATAACTCCATTTCAGTCTATTATAAGCAAACAATGAAGAGTCTTTCTTTCTCACTTTGTACCTGCAGACCTGAGCAGTTAAGATTCCATAATGAGATCCATAGCTAACAATTTAGCAGAAACAATGAAATGCCTGTTCACAAGGGCACAGCATCCAGGTCGCCGCCACCTGGCTGCATCCTCCAATGGGAATGAGCCTATCACTCTGGAGATCTGATCTACCCCAGCCCCTGTGTGGCCAGAGGACTTTAGTCTGGTTTTCCTTTAAAGGCCTGAAGGAATAAACTTCTGCATGGGGCAGAGTCTTCCTCCGGCAGTGCTTTGGAGTGGTGGCTCCCAGCTCTGCCTCCCTTCCTCTAGCAACCCCCAGCAAACTTCCATTTTTTTAAACTGCAGACGTGAACACAAACTTAAGGGGTTTTCACCTGGAGTGTTTATGTTGCATGTTTCTGTTTTCAGAAGACCATGTAATGAGAAGGCCTGGACACACATATATAGTGGTATTACATTTTTAGTAAAACCTTACAGATGCTCCTGGAGAGTACATTAAGTATCAAGATAATACCATTATTGCACCAAGATGAGCTAGAGGCCATCGAGCCCTATGCCTGCTCACCTGTGCTGAATCAGCCTCCGGGCAGAGGCCAGGTGCTGCCTGGGTCAGGTTTCTGTAACCCTCCGCTAGCCCACTCTGACCCATTCTGGTTCTTTACAATTTTACCTAGGCAGCCTGCTCCTAGTTACTTAGCCAGAAAAGTCTGCAACTTCATGAGACTCTCAGATAATGGCTCAGATACTTTGAGCAAAGAGGGAAGGACCACGGAATGTAATCTCTCCTGAATGACATCTTATGGTCACAGTCCGGGCAGAATGCTTTGGTACCCCAGCTTGCAGTCCCAGGCCAGGGGCAGGTCAGGCCTGGAGCGGAGGCAGCTCCAATCTGTCCCAATAGGGACGGGACACAAACCAGACCTTCCTCTTGGCTTTTTTCCAGCTCTTCAGGCACACTCAGAAGAACTTAATGTCCATGTATTTTTATTTTAAAGAAATACCAATAGAAGCGACTGAGGAAACGAAAGACCAAGCTCTACCTTTTGAAACACAAATAATTTTAGTCCACTCATTCTTTCTACCAATATCTTTATTCAAAAGCATGTCAACTACAATGTCCACGAAGTACCAGTTAAGGACAGCTAACATTCCTTATTACATCATCATGCTTCACAACCCTCCCAGCTTCAGTAACCTTGATCAGGAAGGCACTGCCAGGATCCTCATTAGCCAGGTAAGAAAACTACAGCCCAGAAAGGTAAGTCACACAGCCGATTCAGAGGCTGAGGTGGTCTCACTCGGAAGCCATGTTTAAAATTTGACTATCAGACCTCCCTACTCAGTGCCAACGAATATTAAGTACATTTGAATTTAAATCTTGGTCAATGTCCTAAGCGCATGTCTGTAAACCTCAGGACCTCTCCACTCTGTATTTGAAAAGTAAAGGTAGAAGGGGCAATATGTAAAGCTGTGTCCCAATAAACCTTTATTTATGGACAGGAATCTGAATGGCATGCCAGGTTCACGTGTCACACGTTTAAAAATGAAAGAACTATTCTTAGCTCTTGGCTCTATACAACCAGATTGCTAATACAAAGGAGAAGATATGGTAACCTTTTTTACTGTCTGTATTGTATTCCACCACATCATGTTTTTTATACCTTAAACATACACAATAAAAAATTTTAAAATAAATTTCAAAGTCTAAAGTTTAAAAAAAAACAGCCCCTAGGCTGGCTTCAGCACCACTAGAGGTTAACTACTGTTTGCCAGCCTCCCCTCAAGATACACACACCCATAAAACAAGTAGGAACCTTCCAACAGAATTGGTAAACCACTAATATTGAGTATTAGTGGGAATATAGGCAGATGGTAACTTTCACGCTCTATTAAAGATACATGCATTTCCATAATTGGCCAGGTGTATGAAGTGAGTGCACTTTTAAATCTAACCCTAGATGAAACTTAAGGGGGAAAAAATGCAAAAACAATAATTTATATTCAAAGGTATTTATCACAGTGTTACTTATAGTAAGAAAAATGAGTTTAAAAAGCTGTCCACTATCTCATGGTAGCATGGAATATTATGCCATAAATACAGTGCTTTCACAGATGTCAATGAAATTAAGAAGGTAAGTGCAAACACCCATTATACAGAACTTTACTGAGTTCCAGATACTATTATAAGTCCCTACATTCAGTCTGATTACGACCCTAATTATATATAGGAAAAAAATGGAGGCATATTTGTTCAAGAAAACACAGCTAGAAAGTAGCAGAGCCTGGACTAAAATCCACAGTCCACTCATTTACCCAATAGGCTACTGTGTCTAAACATTTTTTTTAAGAATTCAAATTTCTGCAGAAGAGGTGTGCAGTGGCTCATGTCTGTAATCCTAACACTCTAGGAAGCTGAGGTGGGTGGATCACTTGAGCTCAGGAGTTCCAGACCAACCTGAGCAATAGTGAAGTCTCTACTAAAAAATAGCCAGGTACTGTGGTGGGCACCTGTAGTCCTAGATACTCGGGAGGCTGAGGCAGGAGGATCTCTTGAGCCCAAGAGTTTAAGGCTGTTGTGAGCTATTACTCTGCCCAGGTAACAGGGTGAGTCTCTATAAAAGGAGAAAAAAAAAAAAAAAGCTCTGGAGGAAGGGAGAGTGGGGGGAAGAGAAACATAATTATTTCTATACAAAATTCCTAAATGAAAAAACAACTTTACGGATATATACCCAAAGAGTGTGAACTATTTCTATGGATTTTTAAAATGTTTCTATGGCCAATCATTTTATAATATGAAGAAAGCAAAACTTTCACTTTTAATTAGAAATATGACCTCTACTATACCTCTCTAAAGAAGTCCAAATTACCCACAAAATGAAAAATTATCCCTTAAGTTTACCTCCTGAAACCTTGCTTTAAACTATTTATTCCACCTCTTAAAACCAGAGGCTAGGGCAGCGCCTGTGGCTCAAAGGAGTAGGGCCCCAGCCCCACATGCCGGAGGTGGTGGGTTCAAATCCAGCCCCGGCCAAACACCACAAAAAAAAAAAAAAAAAAAAACACAGGCTCGGGTACAGGTGAAACTTCCTAAATGCAGAATATAAATGTCTTAACACAATAACTAAGACAATGCCATGAATGCTATGTTAACCAGTTTGATGAAAATATTTCAGATTGTATATGAAACCAGCACATTGTACCCCATGATTGCACTAATGTACACAGCTATGATTTAATAAAAAAGAAAAAAAAAAACCCACAGGCTATAGTTAAAAACATAGAAGTCTAATTTTACACATATTAACAACATACCTTATATTAGCATTGGCTTTATGAGATTTTGATAAATTGGTTTATGTAAAATGACATGATTGTTTTAATAATTTCTTACCTATATACAATTGCCTTCCACAATGCCAAAAACATACCAAAAATGCCCTAAGGTCTCCCCTAAAAACATGTTAACCTAGCTTTACCAGACTGCCCTAAAGGCCTCAAGGGGAAAATGCATCAGCAACACTCATCTCGGCCCCTCACATTTATGGAGCACTCACTAAATGCCAGGCCAGTGCCACAGACACACACCCACTGAGTCCTCAGGGCTGCCAGGCATGCCCATATCACCATTGCTGTCCAGGTACATGTTGTGAGGGCTGACAGGGCTTAAAGTCACCACTCAGGTAACTGACCAGCTCTGCAGGGCTTCCCTGTGTATTTTAAATGGCTGTTAACCCTCAACCTGTCTGCTACAAAGAGTCTCTGAAAGCCTGCAGGGCTCTGATTAGCTGGTCATTTTTCTCTCTGTATACACGAAGATTATTTTCATGATTAAAACTATTCTATGTCTTCTACTAAAGCAGGGCTGTCCAACTTGCAACCTGAAGGCCACAAGCTGATTTTGTGAGGACTTTTTTTGCTTACCTGTGGTGTCAGATATCATGAAAAGTATACAGGGATCTTTTTTCTTTCTTTCTTTCTTATTTTCTTGGAGGGGGGACTAATCAGCGTTTGTTAACATTTGTGTATTGATTGCGTGGCCCAAGACAAGTCTTCTTCCAATCCGTGGCAGAAAAGAAAAAAGATTGGACACCTGTGCTATTAAAGGCTATTTAGGAAAGGATACTTCAGACTTGAACCAAATGAACTTCATTGTATGCTTCAAGCTATAGTCAGGAAATGTGGTTCAGAAACTTTTCTGAAGTTCTTATTCTGCTTGTGTTTTCCTTATTACCAAGTTTGGGTCTTGGTCACGGTTAGCACCTTGCAGTACAAATGAAACACCTCTCACACTCCAGCTGAATTCTTTTCTCATCACCCTATTTTTCCCCACCCCTCCCCGATAGCTCTCCTACTGCAACTGACTTTCTTTCCACCGAATTTCCAGGGTCTAAGTAGCTATTTAGCAAAAGAACAGTAAACACTGTCTTCTGCGGGACTGTGTTGCAGGCTGAGATGCAAGCAGCAGTGTGAGTATTCAGTTTGTGTCTAACTTCACAATAGCTCCAACAGTCAATGCTACACACAGTTTATTAAAAAGAGCACAAGTCCAAAAGTCAGAGAAGCATATGGTTTACAGAGAAAGGGGGAGAATTCGGGAAGCAGCTTTGTGTGGATTATTTACCAACAAATGAAAGGCCCTTCATGCTGCCCAAGGGTAGAATCCCCTCCCACAAGCTGGAAAGGAAGGTTGAATGTGTCCATAAGGTCAGCATCACACAGCGCAGAGATATTCTCCCTCCTCAACTAAACATGATTATCGAATTATAGCAAACTCAAGAAAATTTTCTCTTTTTTTTTTAAATCAAAAACAAAACCAGACTATGTCTTAAAATGCACTATTAGGAATTGTAACTGTTCCTAAAAGTGCCAGATATATTTCTATCCATGCAATATTAAAACTAACAAGCGTCTTTTCAATTTCTTTTAATGATGGGGTACGCAATAAAAATACAGCAGTGCTTCATTTAGCCAAAGGAGCTGGAATAAAAAGGACCTAAATAAATAAATAATAAACGTGCATGGGCCGCTTACCAAAAATAAAATCATTTCATTCAACCTTTTACAGGAGGCACAGGCAGCATTTTGAAAGCAAAAATTCTCATAACACAAACCTCCACTTAAAAATCACTGCCAAGGGCTGGAACCATGGCAGGATGCTATTTCTTTTTCAATTTATTTTTTAATGCTTGGGTATTAATGGCATCAACTGCCATGCAGTATAATAAGGCAGCATGGTATAATAAAAGGAGCTAGAAAACCTAGCTCCTGAACTTGCAAGTTCTAGCACTTAATCTGTGCATGACTCAGGGCATGTGAAAATGTATCAGATTGTCAGTTGCCTCCTCTATAAAAGACAGATAATAAAACTTGCCCCTCTTACTTCACAGGGTTTTCTGAGGGTTAAATAGAACAGCATATGAAATGGATCTTTATAAACTTACATTTATGAATGCTAGTAGGTATTACCACTAATCTCATTATCTGTGTGATAGCAATGCAAGGCGGGGTGGTAAGATAAACGTGACTGGGCCAGGCCTTGGGTTTTCAGGACGGGTGCCACAGACGGAGTATCCCTTATCCAAAATGCTTGAGACCAGAATCTTTTGTATGTCAATGATTTTCAGATTCTGGAATATCAGGTATCTTAGGGATGAGACCAAAGTCTAAACCCCAAATTCATTTATTTTTCATATACACCTTATACCTGTAGCCTTAGGGTAGTTTTATATAATATCTTTTAATAATTTTGTGCAGGAAATACAGTTTTGACTGCATTTTGACTGTGTCCTACTGCATAAGGTAGGATATGGAATTTTTCACAGATGGTGTCATACTGGTGCTCAAGAAATGTTAGATTTTGGAGCATTTTGGATTCTGTATTTTCAGATTAAGGATTCTCAACCTATACTGCTTAAAAACTTCAGCAAGAAATAGAACTTCTTTGGAGTGTTGCTTCTCCTTATATGAAATGGGTCATCACCAATCTCCTCCGTCCAATTTCTCACATATATCCCAGGAAAAGGTGGGACATTCTCTAAGAAAATAAGTCACACTATGTGTCTGCACAAGGCACTGGGCAATGCAACTGGGGAGAGAATAATCGCTGCTTCACAATCAGAAAAAAGATCCAAGTTAATAATCTGTCATTACCACTGGTCATCTCTTTGATCCACTTCTCAGATGGATGTTGGGTCAGGCTCAAAATCAACATTTTCCAGACAAGTGTGTGCAAGTCTTCAAATTTCTGTTGAAAATACCCATCTCACTTCCACAATGACTTGAGATGCTTGAATTTTCCTAAGAAATTCATTTTCTGTTTCTCCATGAACAGTATTTACTTAAACACTAAGCACATTCTCGTAAGGGTGGTTGTAGGCAACCTATCCCCGTGGCCTGTTTTTGTACAGGGCTAATATTCTTAATATTTTACATTTTTTTAATGGCTGAAAAATTATCAAAAGAAGACTAGTTCGTGATGTACAAAACATGATATGAAATTCACATTTAGGTGTCCATAGAGTTTTACTGAAACACAGCCAGGCTCATTTATTTTTGTATTGACTTCAGCCGCAGAGTTGAGGAGTGACAGAGAACAAAAGGCCCAGACAATTCTGAAGATACTTACTGGCTAACCTTTTATAGGTGAGTGTACTGCCTCTGTCCAAGCTTATCTCAGGACATGCTAACAATACCCATTAGTAAAATCATGAAACATGCTTGGAAAATATATACCAAACAAAAAGGCAACTACCATTTCCAAAGCACTTAGCATCAACACTTCTAACCTTTAAAATAAAATAACTACGAGTCCAGCTACTTGGGAGGCTGAGGCAAGAGAATCGCCTAAGCCCAAGAGCTGGAGGTTGCTGTGAGCTGTGACGTCACAGCACTCTACCGAGGGCGACAAAGTGAGACTCTGTCTCTAAAAAAATAAAATAAAATAAAGTAACTATGAGTTAGGTACTACTATCACCCCTCCTTACAGATGAAGGAAATAAGCTTAGCAGAATTAACTTCCCAAAGTCACAAATTAGTAAGTCAGGAATCTAAGCAGTTCTCTGTGATTCCAAACCCGGCAATTATTAATATGTGACCCAGACTGGTATAAACGTTCATTAACAGAGTTGCGGAAGGCACATCCGAGACCAAGTTTTGAGACTGCCCATTCCCATCAAACTAGAAATTCTCTGATCAGAGGCAGAGCAAACACAGCAGACTGCAAGGGGAGTGTTTCTGCACCTGTGGGGAACTAGGGTCCAAGGGGTTTAGACCAGGCTGAGTCAACACACACATCACAAACTGGCCCAGCTCAGCCCTTCTCCACATTCAATTCATACAGACGGGTCCATGCCAAGGACGCAATGTGTGCCTGCACAAACACTGACCTCAGAGCAGTGAGAGCAGTAAAACAGAGTGGCTGCTGGCCCTCAAGCCCTCAAGACTGATTTTTCTACACAGAGAGCTATCAGAGACTCCAGGGTCAGCACTGGGTGAACACTGCAGTAAATGCTGGGAGAAGGCTATCGGGACGAAAGGACTCTTCTTCAGGTATTGAATGTGGGCATGTAGACCAGGCAGAGTTTTTATTTATTTGTTTGTTTATTTATTTATTTACTTTGAAACAGAGTCTCACTCTGTCACCCGAGGTAGAGTGCCATGGTGTCATCTTAGCTCACAGCAACCTCAAACTCTTGGGCTCAATAGATCTCTTGCCTCAGCCTCCTGAGTACCTGGGACTACAAGGGCCCACCACGACACCCAGCTAGTTTTTCTATTTTTAGGAGACAGGGTCTTGCTTTTGCTCAGGCTGGTCTTGAACTCCTGAGTTTAAGCGATTCTCCTTCCTCTGCCTCCCAGAGTGCTGGGATTACAGGCATGAGCCACCTCACCTGGCCCAGGTGAAGCTTCTTGGAGGAGGTTTGAACAAGAGTTTGTTTGGAAAAATCTCTCAATCAAATTTCACTGAGAGTGGCAATCTCAACCTAACCCCTCAGGGATACATTCAACCAAATTGTGGGCTATGAAAAATTACTTAGATACTCCCAAATATTGCACCTGTGGCTTAAGTTGAGAATATCTGCAATTTTTTTGTACTTTCCCTCCTTTTTCCTTCGTTTACATCTTGTTGACACAAGTGGCAATGCACATTTCTTGGCAGAAAAGTTTTCAGTTGAGAGGAATAATAATAGATGTAGTTCACATCACATTGCTGCCGAGTCATTCAAGTAAGAATTCTTTCATTCTACTCTCATCGTGCTGTCCAGTTCTACAGAAGTCCTCAAGTAAGCTGGTGAAGACAGAAACCAAAAGACATCCTCTAGGCTATTTTATCACGTCTTTCAATTTCGGTAACTCTTACCCAGCCCTCCAGTCGACTCTGTGATTTACAGACAAGAAGAAAAACCCTAGCATGGTCTATTTAGCAAATTTAACATCCTCTCCTATAAAATGAAAGCATCACACCCTTCATTAGGCAGAATATTTATTTTTTTATTTTTTTATAGTATGTCCCTCCCCAAAAGGGGAGCAGGACTTTCAGGTATTCCTAATCTAAGCCAACAGTGCCACTGGAGGGCAGAGATTGGGGATAGATGTAACAGTTCCTAAATTCCTACTATATGTTTTCATGTATGCTGACCCACTGAATCTCCAAGATAACTCAGTAGACATTTAATCATTCCCATTCTACAGATGATGAAATTGAGATTTACAAGATTCTCATGACTTGTCCAAGGGATGAGGGTTTGTAAGCCAAAGAATCAGGATTTGAATCCCAGTTCTTGTGCTCCAAATCTGATACTTCCTCCATTCCATTAGGAAATTGTCTGGACTTGAGGACCACATGCAGATATTATTCATGGCTCCTGAAGGCTGCTGGAGAGTGGGAAGGGGATCATGAAATACTCATTTTGTTTAACTGTTATAACCACAGGGGATTTGCAGAGGGGTCATCTAATCTGTCTTCACTCAGGGTGGTGGCAAACAATTTATTCTGTCTCTGACTGAAGATTAATACATTCTCATCATAGTCCTTGAATATCCTGAGCCAGTAGTCACGCTGGTTTCTTGATTTCCATTCTGTCATTCATGTCTTCAATCACTTACCCATGCATTCAGTCACTCATTCATTCATTGAACTTCGTTAAGTATTTCTTAAGTACCAGACACTATGCAAAGAGTTTGAGAGTCAATGATAATAACGACAGCTTATAATCCTTACTTTTCGGAAAGAGTCAGAGATGTCAGTAGATAATGGCAGTGAAATATGGTAAGAGCAATGATAAACCTATGGCCTGGTTTACAGCGTGGAAACTTAGACCGGATAAAGGGATGAGGCAAATTGTAAGAATTTATTTTTGTAGGAATCAACATTTCCTGGCTCTGACTTGCCCTCTCCCTACTTTCTTTCTCCAGGTTCCTATGTGTAGCAAATACTAAAAGTCACTATTTTATTTTAAAAATTGAGTTGTTTTTGGTGGGAGATGGTGAAGCATGGTCATCATATGAATCATCATTTGAGTCTTTCAAGAAATATAATGCTCAAATGCTTTTTCCCTTTATAATTCTGGGAAATATTCTAGTATATTAGCCCAGAACTGACTAATGTGGTCCCCTCTAACAGAAATAGTCCCATACAAATGCATCCAATGAAACTAGAGAGCTCCGATTGCCTTGGTACCTGAAGAAGTAAGTGGAATGTATTTTTTTTTTATTAACCCGCTTTGTAAATCAATGTCCTTGCATCAGAACATGGTCTTTCAGTGATGTCCTCTATACAATTCTCTTCCTGTGTCCTTCTCTTTAGGGATGGGTGCCCATGTGCAGTGCAGTAACCTTTTCTTCTATCTAATCTCCTTCTTTGAAGGCTTATTTTCTCTGATTGTTTTTCTTGGAATAGTCCTGATATAAAAATTCATACTGTAGTGTGAAAG